>BTPG01000002.1:168118546-168228546 GCA_036245525.1 Semisulcospira habei
GGTCCAAAATCACAGACCAGCACACCGATAAGTGACGTCAGCAAGAGGCATAGATCCTCATGAGCCCCCGCATCTGCGGGGGCGCGTGAGGATCTATACCTCTTGCACTTTGGTCGTGTTTACTTTTTCAAGTGAGTCTAGGCAGTAAATGGCTTTGTAGTACTTTTACTAGAAACCTACAGTCTGACCGCGCGCTCGGCGGAGCCACACCTAGTCAGTGCTCTGTTCTGGAACTGATTTCGTAATGACGATGATAAGGAACGTATGCGTCGTAACTGAATCTATTTCCTAAACTAAGACCTGTCCCGGCTAATTTCGCTACATTGTTTTTTCGCTATACGCTACGGTCACGCTATTAAAACAAGTCGCTGAGAGTGAGATGAATCCACCAAGATGGCTCATTCAGTGCTCAACTGACTCAGCGATTCGTTTAGGCATCTTTGGCCAGGATAAAATCAACAGCACTTTCTGGTATTTTGTCAGTGTTCACTTTGGTCAGGTCAGAATAATTTGTTTGGCGGCATTCTGGGGCTCAGTTGCATGAGTGAGCTTACGCCCTGCGCAAGCCAGGAAGCGCGAAGCACCTTGCTTAGTGGCTTGCGCAGGATGTAAGCTCTTTCATGCAACGAGTCCATGTCGTGCAAGGAGACTGGTTTTATGTTTGGACGACCTGACTGCGTCACTTTTGAAAATGATATACGTACAACGATGAAAGTGCTATAAAGAGAAAATTGAATAAGATGCCCGAGGCATGGTACATACTACTTGTCATTACTTGTCAGTACAACAGAGCGCTGACTCCACATGGCCATAGAACCGCCAGTGCAGTTATTGGCAGCAACAGAGATGCTGCTATCGGCCTTGGAACCAGAGGCAAGTGGCATGAGCGAGCTTACGTCCTGCACCAGCCACTAAGCAAGGTGCACCGCCCCTATAGCATAGCGACGCACCTTGCTTAGTGGCTGGTGCAGGACTAAGCTCGCTCATGCAACTGACCACAGCAGTATTGGAAATATTTCAGCTTCAGTTAAGGCTTCCCTACACGGAGAAACGAAATGCACAAGAAACGAAACATTTTCATTGCATCGAAATGCCTTCTCCGCACACTACGCAGAAACGCGGTGAAAAATTCATTTCGATTGGTACAGGGAAAGTAACTCTTCACTGACTCATGCTCTGGTTTGTATCGGTGGACATCGGGTCATATTTCTGACTACTGACGCTTAAAAACTAAACATATAAGACATGTGTGCCTTCACTTACACAATTAAAGTGAATTGCCGACCATATCGAATAAACGGAAGCGCTTTTGAATGCATAAACAGGGCTGGTTCAAGTGAATCGAGGATGCCGCCGTCTCGAAGCGATAGCCGCCATCTTGTCGGCAGCTTCGCAGAGCAGCCGATGAAAGTGGGGTTCAGAAAACTGACCTAAAATCATATTTTGGTGGTACTTTAGTGATGATACTTGATAGATTCCATTTCGAAAATGATTTCTCCGCTTAACTCTTACAGAATCGTGCGTCACATCACGCAATTCTAGCCACAATAGACCTTACTCCACGGCATCGCTTTACCGTTGCTATCTTCAGTGTGTGGGTTTGAATGACGTCAGACTGGGGTGTGACCGAGCGGACGACGCTGATTGGGCGACGGGTAGAAATGTTTCGGCGAAATGTTTCGCGAATAGAGACAGGTTCTATTTAGTGAAATGTGTCGTTTTGCATTTCGTGAAGCGGTGAAATGTTGGAGAAATGTCAGAAATGCGGACATTTCGACGAAATGTTTTGTTTCGTTTCTCCGTGTGAGGAAGCCTTTACGAACCGAGTGTAGCCCAGCCATTCCCTGCCAGCTCTTAAAGGCATAGATCTGCATAGTGCTCATGAGAATCGCTGTCTCTTGCAGGTACGAAATAGGCCGAGGAAAAGAGTCGAGTGCCGGCCTGTGATTATGGACCTTACGGCTTTCAGCCGTAACTGAGGTTCATAATCACAGACCAGCTTATAAATTCTGTACATTGTTTACAGGTATCGGGTCTCGATATTTGAGATTGTCTCAGAGGTGTCGTGACAGTTAGTTTGTGCCAATGTGTGTGTTAGTGTGTGTGTGTGTGTGTGTGTGTGTGTGTGTGTGTGTGTGTATGTATGTGTGTGTGAGTGTGTGTGAGTGTGTGTGTGTGTGTGTGTGTGTGTGTGAGAGAGAGAGAGAGAGAGAGAGAGAGAGAGAGAGAGAGAGAGAGAGAGAGAGAGAGAGAGAGAGAGAGAGAGAGAGAGAGATGTCTGATGATGATGAATATTTAATTGCAGAAAAAAAACAACCTATTAGGCAACTCAATGCCTGTCGGTCTTAAAGCTGTGCTGAATACAAAACAAAAGCGACAGAAACAAGAGAGAGAGAGAGAGAGAGAGAGAGAGAGAGAGGAGAGAGAGAGAGAGAGAGAGAGAGAGAGAGAGAGAGAGAGTGTGCGTGCGTGCGTGTGTGCATGCGTGTTACTTCAGTCCCTTAATCACCCATTCCGCCACTAACACCTCCGTTCTCAACTCTTACCCAGTGCGCAAAGGCCATCGGGCCGACGTCGACCGCCGTTGGCCCGCGCACAGCCAAACGGCGCCCCAAGTCGACCCGATGGCTTTTAGCGCATGGGTACTGTTCACCACTAATCATCCATACTGAGCATTGTGGTGTAGGTTTAATACTAAAACACCTATAAATCTCGAAGTGTGATTGGCTCGTCAGTGGATTGAATTTTGGGAGTTGTCCCCTGAAGTTTAGACAAACTACGTAGCAGTTCAGGAGATAAATCGACCATGATAGTTCAAGGGTGGTGCCAGAATAGCTTGGCGCCTCGAGGCGCCAAGCCATTCTGGCATCACCCTTGAAGTACCATGGTCGATACGGCTTCAATTGTCGTGCATGAAGGCTGAGTACTTTAACACATAGAAATATTTTAGGCGCTAAGCTATTATGGCATCACACTTGAACTATCATGGTCGATACGTCTTCAAATGTCGTGCGTCAAAGGCTGGGTACTTAAACACATATAAATCCTTCACTGAGGCGCCAAGCTCAGCTGGTACCACCCTTAAACAGTCATGGTCTGTACTTCTTCACTTGTCACTTAATAGGACTGAATACGTTAACACCTAAGAACCCTCAAGGCGCCAAGTTATTGTGGCACCACCTTTGAACTAGCAAGGCCGATACATCTTCTATTGTCGTGCGCCAGGGCTGACTCAATACTTTAACACCTTGATATCATCAATGCGCCAAGCTATTCTGGCACCACCCTTACACCGTCACGATCAATACATCTTTTCAATCGAGTAACACGACTGACTCTATACTTTAACACCTGCAAACCCTCAAGGCGCTCAGCTATCCTAGCACGACCCCTAAACTGTCACGGTCAATATTATTCTGTTGTCCCAAAACAGGACCAGATTCCTTACTACCTGGAAATCCCTGTGTGTGATCGGCCGTTGAAATAGATATCAGAATCACAATGCAATAAAATCCGATCTGATCCCAGAGCGATTTAGTCGTCGCGTCGAATGTTTTATTTCACGAAACCGGATACTTTAAAACTCACGCACTTTCTTTAGATTCGTATCCGGTGTTGAATACAAGAATGCACGCTTTTAGAGTTGATTTTTTTTCTTTTTTCGTTTGTTTTATTCACTATTTAAAAAAATCTTGAAAGCTATTGTTTACACATTTCTAAGACTGCATAGTATAGAAATGTCTCGATCACTGACGCAATATCGCCACGCCTATTAGCTCTTTGCGTGTCGGTAGCAGTTTTTGTCGCGATGATTCCTGTAGGAATCATCGCGACAAAAACCGCTACCGACGCACAAAGGGTTAATAAGCAGTTATAGAACAGTGTCAGAATAGCGACTGGCGCATATTTCAAATACACTGACCAACGAAAGAAATGCGATATCACTATTGGACTCATCAGGAACACTGAAGTGTTTCCTATGAGTCAAATAGCGTCGCACTTCTTTTCAGTGCTCGTCAGTGCAGGATCCTAGGCGTAAGTTGCATCCGATCAAGAATTTAACCTTGTGGGGGTCGTGTCACACTTCTGGTCTCCTGTCGGTCACGGTTGAATGGTTTCCCAGGCTACAGTACGCCAGGTGTAATACAAAGCCCGAACATACAAATACAACACAAATTTATGCGCAGCAGACCAAGTGGAGAAAGGACCGACCTGCTTTCAAAAAAAAAACAAACCCAAAAGGTAAACAGACTCAGGGACGAACGCGCAAGAACGAGTAACAAATGCACCTGGCTGCAATGAAAGCGGACAGTTTTAATGTGCCCGGTGCGTCAGCGGATTACGTGTTTACAAATATGTGCAGGTCTGTGATTTTGGACCTTACGGCCGACGGCCGTAAGGTCCAAAATCACAGACCTGCACACACACACAAACACTCCACATTCGGCACACACATAGTAATAACAATGGTTCATAATTATATTCAGTGCAACAAACCCACTGCAGACAGATTTCCGCTATGATGAAAAACCACGTGATCGCTGTCTTGAATACCATTGGCCTGGACTAGCATTTATTTGTCGAGTAAAGCTCGAGGCTGCTAGCACGGCGTGGTTTGGCTGTTCAGTAGTAGTGGTTTTAGACTCCGCAGGCCTAATTTGGAAGATCGACAGTGTCACTAGATCGCCGCGCATCGTGCGGCAGTCGACTGTTTACTCGAAATTTTCGGACTAGCGCGCTGCGCATGCGCAAAATTAATCATAGCAGAGGCGGAACTCTGCAGCGGTCTGTTGTCCCTAATATGCATCATAGTACCTTCCCGGCGTTAAAGTACCATTAGGCGTAAATCTGAAGATACATTTCAGCACCATTAATTTGTGTTTCATATGCCTTGTCAACACACCCAATGAACTTTAACAGCAGTTGGGACACGCAGCAAAAGTACACACCTAATTGGACTTATTCAAATTATCTGCCCAGCCGTTAGCTTCTCAATCTATTTTTAGCTGTTTCTTGTACTGAAAGCGTTGTATTTATAAAACGGAGTAGAGTCATTGTCAAATTATTTGATATCGAAACGACGTGTGCTGAACTGCATTGTCCTGTGTCTAAATGAACCATATCAACTAGACATGTGGTTAGCGTTTCGTAACCATCTGTTACAGCAGTGTATCTTTGAACAGTTACGGCGGTAGTGGGCCTTTAATCTGTCGGCATACTAGACTGAGAGATGTGCAAAACTCGAAACATGACTTCACCCTTCAAGTTCTCAAACGCATTAGAACCGTCAGCCAAGGGGCATAGATTCTGGTGAGCCCCATGCGAATCTCTGGGAAGGAGCACAGATTCTCATGAGAATCTATGTTCCTTCGCAGATCGCGAAGGATGCACGGACTGGCGGATAAGTGCACGATATCGAGTAACAGCTGGTTATGTGAAGCTCTGAATGGCAGCGGCAGTATTTATGCGAACTGTTTGCATATGCATCCATGTACATGCGTATGTAAATGCATGGTATGTGGGCGAACTCCATTGAGCTTCATGGAAGGGCTGCGTATGCAATTGCTAGATGGCCGCTATTGAACTGAACAGCCACGCACGTCAAAGGAATTCGACAGCTCTCTATTGAATTGAAGAGCTGTGTCAAGCGGGAGCGTCATCTTTACTTTAGACAGGTGAATGATGTGTACAGACTGATAAAGGCATCCACCGCGAGTCTACTGTTATTGCTCTTCGTATAAGAAAGGTTTGTACTTGTAACCGTCACGACCGCTGTTAACGCATTCCACCCTGGAGGCTGATTTTCTTAAAGTTGCTTATTGAACTATGCAGGTTACGTTACAGTTTAGGAGATAGATCAACCATTTTAGTTCAAGGGTGGTGCCGGAATAGCTTGGCGCCTGAGGCGCCAAGCTATTCCGGCACCACCCTTGAACTATCATAGTCAAATTTATTTAATGTAGTAGTGTATCAGGAGGAAAAGGGTTAACGTGTTGGCTATGGTTCACCTTTTGTAGCTGGAGGTGTGTGTGTGAGAGAGAGAGAGAGAGAGAGAGAGAGAGAGAGAGAGAGAGAGAGAGAGAGAGAGAGAGAGAGAGAGAGAGAGAGAGAGAATACGTGTGTGCGTGCGGGCGGGTGAGCGATCAGACTATACCCCAAATTTCCACCTTACAACACAAATGTCATCTTCAAACCTAACAGCGGGATGACACGGATCTATTCCTGGTAATTTAAAGTGGCACAGTGGCAGTGCGCCTGAATTGATCAATGTTCAAGCCGTACTCCACAGGTAATAGCTGCCCCCCTCCCCTACGGCCGTCCATTATCACTCCAGTGCCGGGGACGCTAAACCCAGAACTAATCAACCATGATCTATCTCAGTCTTGACAAAAATGCGGACAGCGGTTCACCGTGGCCAACACTCAACACGTCTGTGCTGGTTTGTGATTTCGGACCTTACCGCTCAAGAGCGGTAAGGTCCGAAATACAGACCAGTGGACACCTAAGCCTACATGACACCACGACATTCACCCCTTCACTGCCAGTGCGTTTCTGCAAATAATATTCGTGAATATTTTAATTCAGCGCCCAAAAGCATCAGCTGGCCGCGGAACATGGGCTTAGAGTGGCTCAAGCAAGAGGCGTAGCGGGGGCTCATGAGGATCTATGCCTCTTGCCTTAGGATTGGTTTCCGCATTGTATCAGCATTGAAGGAGTTAAACGTGTAGTCTTTGTCTCACCTTGGCTGAGATGACTTGAATAGCGGCGGAGAATTACAGATCCGGCAGGAGGTCTTACTGCACTGATAAAAGACACTGCCCACAACACCGTCGACCCCGAACAGAAAATCATTCAAAAGAACGTCCACACTTGTACTTGCAAGGCTATATTATATGTGTACAGCGATATCCGCGCGATACAATGATAAACATACCAACCGTACAGTAAAGGCCGCTTCGCTTGAATGGATCCGCGACCTGCCCGAAAGCGGGCTTTATTTAAAACAGCTCCGCCCAAAGCACGACAAGTTCGACGGTTATGGCGCAACGCGTCTGCCAAAAAGAAAACATGACCGAGGCAACCTTTTCCACTTCTAGCCCAATCCGCGTGCGTGACCTTGCCGAGTTCGTCATTTAGACCGATTTTGGTTGGTTGGTTAGTTCGGGGTTTAACGTCCACGGCACCGAAGTGATTGATAGTGGACGGCCCTGACGGGCGGGTTATGTGGGACAGGGAAATCTATATTGCCTATTGAGTACGACCTGAACGCTGTGCCACTTTGATTTACCAGGACCTTTCAAAGGACCTGCTGTTCAACAAGCCCCCCTCCTGGATTGCGAGTCCAGCTACCGGGGCTGGGACGGGGACTCGAACCGCGACCAGGCGATTCCCTTCGCTCTCAATCGCTCCGATGCAAGCCCCAAGGACACATTTCCAAACTTTTGAGGTGTCATCTAACGACTATGTACCATTTGAAACCAAGCTAATCTGACACTACCCTTGAATTATTATAGTCGCGCTATCTCCTGCTGTAGGGCTTTGGGGCTAAAAGGGTTAACCGCCTGAGCTATTTCGGACTCTAGACCGCTGAAAAACTTCGCGCTTCGCATAGGACTATGAAGGAAAACCACGCGATCGCGTTGTTAAATACCACTGGCCTGGTCGTACATTTTATTTTTCAAGCAAAGGTCAGCTGAGGCTGTTAGCACGGCCCGGGATGGCTTTTCAATAGTGCTTCTCGGCGTAATTTGGAGATGACATCGCTCCTTGGTTGCACAACGTGTACTATTTAAATTTTTATTTATTTATTTTTTTTTTACTCGAAATTTTCACAGTAGTGCGCTGCGCACGCACAGAATCCATCACGGCAGCGAAACTCTACAGCGGTGTATTCTCACTTCTTGAGCCAAATGCCCGGGAGTTGGAGGGGAGAGAGGGTGGGGGGAGGGGGTGGGAGGGGGTGGGGGTGGGGGGAGGGGGGAGGGGGGAGGGGAAGGGACTATCAATGGACGCAGTTAATGTTTCTGAAATCTTTGTTAATTCAAAGCCAAGGGACGTGGACACAAAGTGATGTCGGCAAGAGACATAAATCCTCATGAGTCCCCGCAACTGCGGGGGCTCATGAGGATCTATGTCTCTTGCAGTTGGATGGTGTGCGAATTTTCTCAACAGTGACGGGGTTATCCCTTTTTTTCCCTTTCAAAACGGACAATGCAGATACGACTGTAATAATTATACTACTAACCTCTCTTTAGCGAGGAGTATCGACATTGACTTAACAAAAGAATTTCGAAACACAATCTGTTATCACTGGCAGTAAAGAGGTTAACCCATTTACAAACTTGTATTGACGCTGGAAGTGAAGGAGTCAGGTGAGGCTGAACGAAATGCACTGAACCGCAACAAGGGTACTGGCTTACCGCGGCCAAAAGTCAGGACCATAGTTACGAACAGACCACTAAGCGTCCACTCAGCCCGCTCAGTTCTGTTCAGTTCAGTTCAGTCAAGATGGGACTTCTGCGATCGGAAAGGCTCATACGCGCTCCACCCCACCCGTCAGAAGTCTTCCCAAAGGTACCGTGGATATCGTACCAACATATATTAGTCTGGTTTACTATGGATTTCTGTAGTCCTTTCAACCTCAAACAGGTAAAGTCAGCTGCTCCAGGGTGGGTTTTGATCATTAGAATGTGCCGATACAACGGGTTCTCAACGTTGTCTTGCCTCATCTAAGACTTCGGTACCCTTCTTTTCACAATCTGTTTGCGCACGTAACAGAGTTCTCTCACCTCCCCCCCCCCCCCCACCACACCTCTCTCTGTTCGAAACGGAGGCACTCTTTAACGCCGCAGAAGACTGAAAAGTCTTCATTTTATGAGTGACATTCATACTTCAAAACTAGTGTCCAGCATCATTGTACGACACAATAAGAACATCCGCAAAGGAGAAACTGCAATCTGTTAACCCTCTGGGTGTCGCTAGCGGTTTTAGTCGCGATGATTCATACAGGAGCACAACCAATACCTTCCTACAGGGATCATCGCGACTGAAACCGCTACCGACACCCAAAGGGTTCAGCCTTCATTGTCTGGGGCAGGTTCCAATAACCTACTTGTTGTCGGTGGCGTTTTTTTGTCGAGGTGATTCTTACAGGAATCACCTCGACAAAAAGCGCTACCGACAGCCTTAATGGGTTAAGCGAAATGCGTCCTGTCCCCTGATTTTGGATCTTACAGGTGTGCTTGAAATCCGGCTTAAAATGGCTTAAAAGTACCAACGTGGCTTCTGTCCGAACCAATCCTGCCGGCAGCTGTACTTTCCAGCCTGATTACTGAGTACCGATATCATTAAACCCATTCCTTGCTTCACAACAACTGGCACTGTACTGTTTTCTTTCATTCCTCCAGTCAGATTTAAAATTTAACCCCTTCACGGACAGCGTCCGAATATGTCTCCGAAAGTATCGTAGATTACTAGAAGGACAACCGTCTTACTTGTGAGGCAGACGGTTATTCAAGCGACCAGAAAGAGGCACAGATCCTCATGAGCTCCCGCAGCTGCTGGGGCTCTTGAGGATCTACGCCTCTTGCAGTTGAGTTGACACGAGTTCTTTACGTTTCGGCCGTGAGGGGGGGGGGGGGGGGGGAAGGGAACTCTCTTCGCTGTTGTCCCACAATAACCGGTGATGGGTTTTTTTTGGTTTTTTTTTGCACTTGGACGAGACTTACAATTACACAAAATCCACACCAAAAAGGTGACCGCCAAGGGTGTTAACTCATTTTGCCCGCGACACACCACAGCAAGATGTGGCTCGACCATGATAGTTCAAGGGTGGTGGCAGAATAGCATGGCGCTATTCTGCTACCACCCTTGAACTATCATGGTCGATCTGTCTCCTGAATTGATATGCAGTCCTCAGAGGATAACTCCAAAATGTGGGTATTTCGTAGCTCGGGCGCAATGAGTTAAATGCAGAGAAGAACCCAAGGAAGAGCGACTGACACGCTTAGTAAAGACAGTTACAAAGTGTTTAAGCGTGTTCCTTTATTCGATTGGGTTTTTCTTTTCAGTTGCACAGGCAAACGATATTTAAAACAACGCTCTAAAGAACGCTTTTAGTTCCCCAGTCGCAGGGCTGGACATTTGAATAGGATTCGAGACAACACGTTGAATTCCACAGGCAAAAGGGCTTTTAAATAACGCTCGATAAAACGACACTTTAATCCCACAGGCACAGGAATCGCGCATCTTTTTAACCAGTTTAGTGTCAGTTGACGTCGGACTGTGTTTCTGCAATCTTTGTTAATCCAACACCAGAATGTACTCTAGCTTTCGCAGGAACGTGGATTCAATGTAGTGTCATCGAGAGGCATAGATCCTCATGCGCCCCCGCAACTACAGGGGCTCATGAAGATCTATACCTCTTGTAGTCGGGTGGTGTTTAGATTTTCTCGGCACTGAGCCAGTCACATTAGCACATCAGCGTTAGTTGTGTTTCCCGTCATGTGACATCATCGTGCTGAAACTGTCAGCGGACTGCGCGTGTGGTGTGAAAAGGCTGTATTAGTTTTGTATGCATGAACTGTTTTCTGAATTGTGTGGATTTTTTTCGTCTTTCTATGATATATTTTCTCTGTTTTGTGTACTTAACTCATTCGCGGCCAGCCGCATTCGGATGCGCGGCATAAGCCGCACATCCGGATGCGGCTGGCCGCGACTAATGAGTTAAAATCACTTGTAAAGCGTTACGAGCAAGACGGGAAGGACGCTATAGTTAATTAGTTATTGGGGTTTAACGCCGAGCAGGCGAGGAAGGACGCTATAGAAAAGCACTGTATAATAATAATTATTTTACGTTTTGTTGTGTTATTCTTTTAGAGCATGTGTGGGTTGATCATAGAAAAGATCCGATATTCAATTAAGTTATTTTGGATAGGAATCACGTACCTTTCGTTTTCTTGTGCATGGAGAATTCTGATCGATTGTTGTTGTGTCGCTAGAAGTTCGCTACATTGTTACAAAGTCCAACCAGATTTTTGCCGGAAGGTTCGGGAAAGGGCGCGATTATTCTAGTGACCTCAAATATGACGTCAAAGCTTTATAGTACACATGTTGGCTACAGTTCGCTACATTTATGGAAATGCGCCTAGATGTTAGTGGAAGATTGTAGATAGATCTAGAGTGTTCTTTTTAATGACTGTTTATGAGTTTTGCTTACGTTTTCTTTTATGATTGGTTGAATTGTGTAGTTTGCGGGATTGTTCTGGAAATTTGTAACAATATAAAAGAGGGTGTTAGGAAGTATGTGCGTGCATTGTATGAGAGATGCAGTTTATCAGAATTGTGGATGCATTGTACCAAAATGTGTATGCATTTGTGGATGCATTGTGCTGAGGCTGCATCGTGAGAATAAAGAACTGTTGGAACCTACGTGAGTGTGTCTGATGTGATTACATCATACTACGACAACGAGTACAACGTAACAAATAATAATAATAATAATAATAAGAATAATAATAATAATAATAATAATAATAATAATAATAATAATAATAATAATAATAATAATATAATATGATACTATTATTATTATTATATTACTAGCAGTATTATTATTATTATTATTATTATTATTATTATTATTATTATTATTATTTCATGTAAATCATACAACATTTTCAATTCCACTTGCGCGGGACGCTTGAATAGCGCTCTAGACAACAATTTCACTTCCACAGACAATGGCATTTGAATGAGTTTGTATGCAATCGCTTTGATAGTAACCGTTTGAAATTATTCTGCGGGTAAATGACAAATAATTCTACGGGTTCTGGACAATTGTTTTCAAATCTACATGAACATGACATTTTAGTTGGGTTTAACCCCCTTCCCTGCCGGAAAAATGCGAAAACCACCCAACTGCAAGAGGCAAAGAACTTCACGAGCGCCCGCATCTGCGGGGGCTCATGAGGTTCTTTGCCTCTTGCTGTCTATATTCGTGTTCCTTGACTGCAGGTTGAATTTGCCCTGCGCTTTCAAAGATATCGTTTTGCTTCTACTGGCGGTGAGAGGGTTAATACAAACGAGCGAACTTATTCCACGGGTTAAAAAAAAAAAAACCCAACAAAACATTTCAATCCAATTGTGAACACAACATGCGGGTTCAAATTGAAAAGACAAATAACATTTCCACACGATTCTAGACACAAAAACACTCGACATTTTCCTGAAATGCCACTGGGCATAAATTTGGTTTCTGAAGTACTCGATCATTACGTGACCAAAGGACGCAACGGTCGAAGTAGCACGGACACCAAATATTCTCAGCAAGAGGCATAGATCCTCATGAGCCCCCGCAGTCGCGGGGGCTCATGAGGATCTATGCCTCTTGCAGTTGGATCGTGTTCACTTACTTCTCGCCAGTGAAGGGGTTAATATTCAGGGGGAAAATGATGAGGACAGAAATGGTGGAAACACCTGTCATTATTTCTTGTTAAACAGCAGTTCGGTAAATAATCTGATGTATAACAAACACGCAGGCTTGGACGCACTCACGCACGCACACCACACACACACACACACACACACACACACACACACACACACACACACACACACACACACACACACACACACACACACACACACACACAACACACACACACACACACACACACACACAGACACACACACACAGACACACACACACACACACACACGCACACGCACGCACGCGCACACAAATTGCAAATAACTCATCAATGTTTGTTTACGCAGACTGTCCAAATGCTCTGAAATTATTTTTCGATAGACAAATATAATCACACCCGTCGGCATGGATATATGCACCACAAATACAGTTAATGGAATAATTTGTTAGCAGCTATTTTCATCTTTTCGTCCATAGATTTAAAAGCCCACTACCTCTTTAAATGTTCAAAGAAACACTTCTGCGACAGATGGTTACACTGAAAACGCCACACGCAGGCCTAACGGATTCGTTTAGACAAAATAGAATTCAGTTCAGCACACGTCGTCTTAATATCCAGTAATTTGACGATGACTCCGCTCTGTTCTGTCTGTAGGAACAACAGTTAACCCATATCATACTGAGGCTAAAAGCTTCAAATTTGTACACTGCCATATGCAAGCTACATTAAAGTACTTACAGATAAGGCTATAGACTTTAGTTCAAGGGTGGTGCCAGAATAGCTTGGCGCCTAGAGGCGCCAAGCTATTCTGGTACCACCCTTGAACTATTTTAGTCAAACTTATTTCACACACTGGTGTATTCCGAATGATAAGGGTTAAACATAGATTGATGCGCTAGCAGCTGCGCATAATAAAACAAGTGCGATTACGCGTGTGCGTTGGCTGTGTGTCCAAACTGCCGTAGTAGTTCATGAGATGCATCGACAGGGCATAACAAACACAAACGGTGTTGAAATGTGTCTGCAGATTTACGCGTAATGGTATTTTAACCTTTTGGCTGCTGGTAGCACTTTTTGTTGAGGTGATTCCTGCAGGGCTCACCTCAACAAAAAGCGCTGCAGACAGCCAAAAGGTAGGTGCAATCATTTGAAAGCAAACATCAATACGAGAATTAGATAATGTCGGATTCCTACGATAATTCCCTACAATTGTTCCTCATTTTGTCATTCGCTATGGATATTACTATTACCATCAATTTTGCTACGTTCGCATTTTTTTTTTTTTTTGGTGCTTCATTTCAACGTTTGTCCTTTGGAGCGGGTGTTTACATAACAAAACAAAGAAATAAGCTACACCAGGAAAACGCAGTGTAAGAGGACACACTTCACGTATAACATGACGAGAGTTGACGAGAGAATGAGCTGTTCTGATTCAAGTTAACTTTCACCATGACATCATCGCAAACCTCTGTCACCACTAAAGTGACGCCACACGACTGGGCATTCGACAACACTAGTCAGGATGCTCTAGCGGACTGCATTATTTTGGGCGTGAACGCTACAGAACCGTGGAAGGACCCCGATCATATCATCTCAGCAGAGACAGAATATCTGATAGACAGAGTCAAGTCAGCCATCTTCATACCCATCTTGTATCTGATAGGAGTACCTGCCAACGTCGTCAGCATGGCGGTGTTTTACAGGCAAGGATTGGAATAAAATAATATTAGTTATTGAGTTTTTGGGATTTGCGACAGTCCGACCTTGTAAACTTTTTGGTGATCAGTTAACCCTATCACTGTCAGTGGACGGAGATTGCGTTTTTGAAATAACTTTAAGGCCAACGTCAAAGATCGCCAGTCGTCAAAGGAATATAGATGCAAAGTGGTTTCAGCAAAAGGAACAGATCCTCATGAGCCCCCGCAACTGCGGGGGCTCATGAGGATCTGTACCTCTTGCAGTTGGGTGATGTTTCATTTTTCTCGGCATTGAAGGGGTTAATCATCATACCGCAAAGCAAAGCACTCGTTGTTTTCACTCCTCGGTTATATTTGCCATCGACGATTTTGTGCATCAGCATCGCTTTATTGACGAGGAGCTGTTTTTGTTGGCAATGGCAACATGCTTAGTTGGACAACCTTTGCTGTCCGTCGTCAAATTTGAACTTCAGTAGTATTAGCTTTGCTGCAAGGCGGTGGAGCGAATTCAGTCTTTTGAAGTGATTTTCACAGCAGCCATTCCAGATAGGGAAGGAATAGTCCAAATGAGGCTTGATACAGGCATTGTAAAACAGTTTTCTAGTTGGAAGACCTATAATGCGTTTTAAGCGTGACAGGAGAAATAGCTTTCTTAGACACGGCTTTGCAAATTTTGTCAACATGTGATTGCCACTGAAAGTGATCGTCGATAATAACACCAAGTACAGTATGTTCCGACATTTGCTTAATTGAATCATTGCAGAGAGAGAGAGAGAGAGAGAGAGAGAGAGAGAGAGAGAGAGAGAGAGAGAGAGAGAGAGAGAGAGAGAGAGAGAGAGAGAGAGAGAGAGAGACAGAGAGAGACAGAGAGAGACAGAGACAGAGACAGAGAGGAAGAGAGAGAGAGAGAGAGAGAGAGAGAGAGAGAGAGAGAGAGAGAGAGAGAGAGACAGAGAGAGAGACAGAGAGAGACAGAGACAGAGACAGAGACAGAGAGGAAGAGAGGGACAGAGAGAGAGAGAGAGAGAGAGAGAGAGAGAGAGAGAGAGAGAGAGAGAGAGAGAGAAATGAAACTTTATTGAAATGAAACTTTATTTTCCAAAGATAAAAGAATATGTGCGCAGACCTTTTTTCATTCTTGTCCTTGCTACAAACTACATGAAAACACACGCACGCACACACACACACACACACACACACACACACACACACACACACACACACACACACACACACACACACACACACACACACACACACACACGCACGCACGCCGGCACGCACACACGCTTGCACACACTCACACACACACCCATACACGCGCGCACGCACACACACGGATTTACGATCAGAGTTAGGTCAGACCCCGCTACGGCTCAAACATTGGATTAAAGGCCGGGACAAACGTGGTATCGTGATGTATGTCCGGGGCCTTCAACCAACGCCCGCGTCAGACGAAGCACAGTCCCGACCCACGTCTGGCTAATATGCTTTACACACGGTACATGAAATACAACTACATAATAAACACATGTATAGTATACATTGCACATTGTTAAGACTACATTCGGTACATTGAACGCAAAAACTGTAAGCATAAACGTCAAGATTATCTAGACGTTTTACTTCCTCCTCACTAACCCAACACACACATACATGCACGCAAGATGCACGCACACACATACATACTCCACACACGCGCGCGCGCGCACACACACACACACACACACACACACACACACATGCATGCACACACCAGCATAAACAAATATGCAAAAAACACACTGTTCCACACACATGCACGCACACACATACACACGCGCCCACACACTTGCATGTTTGATAACAGTCATTATTCAGAACGCAGTAGTCGCGTGCGCTTTGTTCGGCGGCTCAATTAAGTGCCGGAATAGTCTTGCCTTGAAGGTGGACAATGAAGATGCCTCGGTAATATTGGCCGGAAACGAGTTCCACAGTTTGGACCCTGAGTAAGACAGACTAGTTTTGAACATATCAAGGCGTGGCCTAGGTACTGACAGTTTGTTCCTTGATGTCTTGTATGGTGTGTTAGCATCCTTAAACAAATCCGAGACGTATCGCGGGGTTTTGGATTTTCGGACTTTAAACATTAACACGCCCTTATTGAACAGAAAGAGGTTACGTAACGGAAGCATGTCAAGGGCCCTAAGGCGCTCGTCAGTGCTGTCTCTGCTATTAGGAAGGATTAGCTTGGCTGCCTTCCGGTGGAGGGAATTAAGCCTCTTTAAGCACGCATCACTACACCCGCCGTCCCAGACTGTAGATGCGTAGTCAATGTGGGACTGGATGTGAGCGCTGAAGCGAGAGAGAGAGAGAGAGAGAGAGAGAGAGAGAGAGAGAGAGAGAGAGAGAGAGAGAGAGAGAGAGAGAGAGAGAGAGAGAGAGAGAGAGAGAGAGAGAGAGAGAGAGAGAGAGAGAGAGAGAGAGACAGACAGACAGACAGACAGACAGACAGACAGACAGACATGCAATTGTTTGTTGTAAAATTGTTGCCGTTTTGTTTTATTCCAGTCACTACCCAGTGCGCATAAATGTTCTCAGACCGTAGTCAGCCTGAGAACTTGTCGCTCACTGGACACCTGCCAATATTAAGTATTATCAACATGGCGCCTGGCGTTTCTTTAAAAAAAAAAAATCTTCAGTTTTTCTTTTTTTTACAGGCAGGGGTTGAGAGAGCGAGCCATCTTGTGTTTGTTCAGCCTGGCGTGTGTGGACCTGATCTATCTCACTCTGCTCTTCCTCGTGCACGCCGAGCGGATCGTCATCCAGTTTACAACGGGAGAAAGGTGTGTGGGGGGCACGGAGGAAAGCGGGGGGGGGGGGGGGGGGGGGAAGGGATGGTTCTTTCCTTGTTGATGATTTGTTCGTTCCTACTTGGGATTAAATAGTACGCTCTTGGCGGGCGCAGACGGTGCGTAACAGTCCAGATTTAGTTTTGGAAATCGTCTAAAAATTCAACTTAAATTCAACTTTCAACGGAACAGGGCTACAACCTGGCGTCAGCAGGCAAGAGGCATAGATTCTCATGAGCCCCTCCAACTGCGGGGGCTCATGCGGATCTATACCTCTTTCAGCTGGGCTGGTGCTGTTCACTTGTTTTTTGAAAGGATCAAGAGTGAATTTATTGCCATACAAGATTTCGGTGTCGCAGATTTGGGTCGGTGTACAAATTCATGATGAATCGCAACGTACTGGGGCTGTACGGCTTTGGATACACGTCCATGTTCGTGTCGGCCCTCATCGCCAGCGAGCGGTGCCTGTGTGTGGTGATGCCCATCAGATCCAAAACCATCCTCAGGACCAAGACCATGGCTGTCGTCATCCTCGTGGGATGCTGTGTTATCGCGTTTCTGAGATTCGTCATCACTGCTCAATACAGGTGGGTAGCTTTCTTTAAATTTTGAAAGATCTGACTGCAAGAGACATAGATCCTCATGAGCCCCCGCAGTCGCGGGGGCTCATGAGGATTTATGTCTCTTGTTAGTCTAGTGTTCTTGATGCACATTTCTGGTCCAATTTCATTCTGTGTTTTAAGCGCGAATGTCAGTCAGTGTGCAGTGGTTTCGAACGCGAAATCCGTGATCATGCACTGACAGCGAAGGGGTTAAAATACATACTTAGCAGACGGCGCCCTTTTGGACTGGATTTTGTTCATTTAACACAGATATAAGTAGGCACTACACTTACTAAGAACCATACCCTTCCTCCCCCACCACATTCCCTCCCGCGGTTTATTTTTATTTTAACTCTTTGGCTGTAGGTAGCGCTTTAAGTCGCGATTATTCCTGTAGGAATCGTCGCGACTAGAACCGCTACCGACAGCCTGGCGGCTAAGAGCTATTGCCATGCCTTCCCAAAAGATATTCCTACCCCAGTGTATTTGATTAACCTCTGACTGCTATAATTACATTGCAGAGTGGCCTGTGTCTACGAGGCGCGCACTAGGAAGATGACGTACGAGATCGACGTCACCGATTATTACTTCCGGCACAGGGAACTGGTCACTAAGCTGGACATCGTCTTCTACGGCTTTCTCCTGACCGTTGGCTGCCCTCTGGTCGTTCTAATCACCACCACCATCACCGCCGTCAAACTCAAACAAACAATCCAGTTTCGCCGGCAGACGTCCACGGACCTTTCCAGCAAAGAAGTGGGGCTGACCAAAATGCTGATCAGTCTGTCCGCGGAATTCTTCGTGCTCTCCACTCCCTACATGATGATGAGGATAGTTCCTTTGTTCGAGCCGAGACTTAGCGCAGGCAGTGACTACCGATACATGTACTGGGCCCTGCTGAGCCTTGCCGAGCTCAGTTCCTACTTGAGTTCGTCCATCAATTTCTTCGTGTTTTATTTCACGGGCACGAGGTTCAGACAGACACTGCGCGGGATGCTGGGAAGGAAGACAGCGAGGAAAGGAAAGACAGGAACAGAGCAGTTGCAAAGATTTTCCGGAAATCAGAAGTAGGTCCCAAAAAAAGCCCAATGCCCGATGGCCTCTGTACACTGGGTGGCGCTGTAAAGTTCAATGCCATGATGAATTTCCTGCATGCGCAGCGCGTTATTTTAAAAAAAATTGAGTAAACAGACAACTCAGTGCACGATGCGTGACCTAGTTGCGTCGTCGATCTCCACGTTACGCCTGTTGGGCATAGAAGCACTACTGAAAAGCTACACCACGCCGTGCTAGCAGCCTCCATCTTTACTCCAAAGAAATACTCCGTCAGGCCAATGGTATTGAAGACCGCTATCAAGTGGCTTTCCTTCATGGCGCGGAACTCTTCACCGGTCTGTTGCACGTCAGTGGATAAAAAGCCGGATTCGTCGAAACACGTGCAGTGTTGACATGCTTCTGATTTCCAAAGAAGACGTGTATTCTGCCTCAATCAGATGAGCGTCTTCAGGGACGGATCAGTTACCTCGAGGGGGGTGGGGGGTTGGGGTGGATTCAACGAGGGGGGAAGGGGTTAGAGGAAGAAGGCCTCTATATCAAAGGACGGGGGAGGGGGGGGGGAGGAAGGGCGGCGGGGTGGTGGTGGTGGTGGGGGGTGGTGGTGGTGGGGGGGGGGAAGGGGGGGCGGGGGTAGGCGGTGGATGGTAACGTGTGTCAGTGTCCATATATATATATATAGCGTATTAAACAATTTTGGTTCGCTGGAGGGAGAAGGGGGACCAGAACCCTTAGGATCACCACCCAAGATCCGCCCCTGCTCTTCCACCCGGCCCAAACTGAACGATATTATTTTACTCAGTTCTGTAGAGTCGCCCCTCAGTGCCAGCTGACGGAGACTGTGTTTCTGTATAAGTTCGTTAATTTCAGTACAAAAATTCCTAGCTGTCCTAGAAACATGGCTTCAGAGTGGTGTCAGCAAGAGGCATAGATCCTCATGAGCCCCCGCAACTGCGGGGGCTCATGAGGATCTATACCTTTTGCAGTTGGATGGTGCTCAAATTTTCTCGGTACTGAACGAGTGAAACAGTTGAACCCCTTCACTTCAGTACGTGCAGATTGCGTTTCTGAAATCTGTCTTAATTTAACGCCAAAGAGCTCAAGCTGTCCCGACGAGGATCGTGGACACAAAGAGGAGGTCAACAAGAGGCACAGATCCTCATGAGGATCTATGTCACTTGAAGTTGTCACATGGTGTTGGGTTTTCCTCCGCAGTGAAGGGTTTAATCAACGTAAAACTGTACGCCTCCCCCCACCCCCGCCCGCCAACCACTCCCCTTTCCAACCCAATACTAGGAAGATGTAGAAAAAAAAAAAAGAAAAAAAAAGAAAAAAAAAAAAAGAAGAAGAAACTGATGTAACACTTTATTTTCTTGAGTCAGTGGGAACACTTGCCATTAACTAGTTCAGCGCTAGCTGACGCAGTGTTTCTGCTGATTCAATACAAAATATCCAAGCTGTCCCAAGAACATGGATTCAAAGAGGTGTCATCAAGAGGCGTAGATCCTCATGAGCCCCCGCAACTGCGGAGGCTCATGAGGTTCTATACCTCTTACAGTAGACTGATGTCCAAATTTGAACTGGTTAAAGCAACCTCCAATTACTCCAACGTTTGCGTTGATGATGCACAGGCACGTGGGCCTCGTTTAACTCATTCGAGCCGTGTCGCCTCCGGATACGCGGCATAAGCCGCGCATCCGGAGGCGGCACGCCTCGCGAATGAGTTAAAGAGACGGTAAAAATCCTGATCGTAAAATTGATTGGATGACGGTCCGTCGAACTTGGATGAAGGACGATAAACCGAACATCAGAAACGTTCCTTGAAGTTCTTTTTATGTTAAATGTTATTTCATTTCCTGCTTGATGTTCTTTTTATGTCGCTTCATAGCAAGTTAATCTATGTGGCCGTCTAGGTGTATTCTGATTTAAAAGACGAGGTGTATGCTCAGTTAAACGATGATTACACAGTAAAACTCAAATTAAAGCAGCCGTGTTTGCCAGTGCGCGCCAGTGTGTATGACTAGATATATGTATGTGCGTGTGTGTGTGTGTGTGTGTGTGTGTGTGCCGGTGTGTGTGTGTGTCTGTGTGTTCACGGTACGTGTGTGTGTGTGGCAGCGTGTGTGTGTGTGTGTGTGTGTGTGTGTGTGTGTGTGTGTGAGAGAGAGAGAGAGAGAGAGAGAGAGAGCCGAGAGAGAGAGAGATTTGTATGTCAGTATGTCTGTTTGCACGCGTTCTTGCGTGTGCTTGTGCAGATACTGATAAAAGACAAACCGTTGCTGAAACGTTAGCTTACCCGCCCCCTCTAGAGATCTCTTTCTCTCTCTTTAAAATTTAATTGTATTTGTATTGTTACCTTTTCTGATGTTATATTTTAAATGTTATTAAGGACAGACGTGTAAAAAGCCCGCCTGCGTGCCTACTGTCTTCATCCTTACAAAATAAAGTTTCAGCTCAGTTCAGTTCTCTCTCTTCAGTTCTTATTTCCTCAAAAGTGAAGAATTAAAAAACAAAAACAAAAAACCAGCAACAATGATTGCACCCAAGATCCGCTCCGCATGATCAAGCGTAGAGGATCGTGGAGTCAATCAGCGCGAAGGAGCCCGTCGAAGACAACACTGTAGCTGACGACGACTCAGTTTCTACACCGCTATTCCAGCAAGCAATGTTGGAGTCAGTCTGGCACTGGACTCTTCCTGCAACGGCAGTCGTGGCCGACCCTAGGAACATGGATGCAAAGCGGCGTCAACAAGAGACATAGATCCTCATGAGCCCCCGCAACTGCGGGGGCTCATGAGGATCTATGTCTCTTGTCGCTGGACGGTGTTGACTTTTTCTCGGCAGTGAATTTCAGGGTCTCTGCGCGAATGGATATTTACAAGGATCTTCTTAGTGCAATCTCTGCACCGTCAGAGCGAGGTGTTCATCGGTCAGAGAGTTAAACAGCACGGGAATATGGAGCTATGCCTATAGCAGATCAGGTAGGATTGACGGAGGCCCGCAAGCCGAAAGTGGGCGGGAGTGTGTGGCAGGCCGTTCCACTCATAACTGCATCTTTAATCCTAGGATAGAATATTTAATGCTAGGACTAAACAATTCATCCTAGGACTAATTCGATTCAATGCTAGGACTAATTCAAAGCAATCAACCATAATACCTTGGGCGAAATCGTCAAATGAATGAATGTGTTTTCTGTCCGTTAGCTTCTTTGAAAGAACGTCTATGTTTGGCTGTTTTATTTCGATTTAATCCTAGGAACAATTAAATTTTGTCTTCGGAATAAATACATTTCGTTCTCGGAATAAATACATTTCTTCCTGATATAAAATAATGTATCCAAGGAAAACGTGTCACGGAAGGGGGGGGGGAGGGGGGATTCCTGCTGTCTGATTGGTTGGAATCAAATCCTAGGAATAATTATTTACTCCTATCATTAAATGGAATTAGTCCTAGGATATATTATTTAGTCATAGCATTAAATACTTTCTTGTCCTAAGATTTATGAATCAGTTATCAGTGGAACGGCCTACCATAGGAGTGTGTGCGGCACCAGCGAATGATGTCCCTGAACTGCGGTGAAGAACGCGGCCGTCAAGGGCACACTAAACACAGACGTACACGACCGGAAATCGATATCGTCTCTCTGCTAGCGGCACATCATGTGGCCAGGCTGAGGTCACAAGCACTGTAAACGCCAACAGCCCCTAATCCTCTGCCCCCCCCCCCCCCTTCTCCTCTACGGCGCACGTAAGCAAAGATTATAATATCTAGATGATCTGTCATGACGCAAGTCAGTGTTTATGGAAGCACGTGCAGTACCGTAGCTGTTCTAAAATTAACACCGGCACCTTTACCGTTAGTACTGCAGCGAACTAAATGCTACTCGGGCGTCTGCAAGGGGCATAGATCCTCATGATCCCAGCAAGCTGCGTACAGTAACATGGATTATGCCTTTGCTCCTACGACGGAGGAGGTCATCATGCGATCAGACTGGAGGTTTTGGACTGAGAGTGGCACAGGCGAGATGCATCACTGACATGCAGTATCCCAGTGCGGTCTGACAGCCTGGAAATTCGAGCAATCGACCTAATACATACGTGGCCACACTGTCTAAAACTGATCACAGCCCAGTCATACGTGTTGTTCTGTATCGAGACTGAAACGCTAACGCTAATATAGATAATGTATGTCCGGGATACTTCTTTTTGGTGTTACTGTGTATTTCAATTAGGGAATTACACAGTCGTTTCAAAGTGTTGAAACGTACAGAACGACAGTCGTGACCATTTTATTCTGCTATCACTCGCCTCTTTTTCAGCCACTATCGGGTTCACCCACCGTGACTGAGATAGCCTTAGACGCTTGCTCGGCCTTAAATCCTAATAGCTAACTGGCTAATTTTTCATCCGACAATGGTTATAAGCATGACACGGAATCGAACCGTTGTCATAGTTCATACTGTGACACACGATCGCGCCGCCCTGGGTAACACTTCTTTTAATTACCGGCGGTGAATCAACTGAGAAATATCAAATCTCTTAACTATCGTTCACCCAAGCAGGCCACGGTCAACCGGTTGAAAACAGCCACTGACACCAGCATTGCGTCCTGACGCGGCTCCGGCGACTGAGTCCGTCTCCTAACTATTAAGTTTTACGTCCTTCGGTCCTTCGGCTAAAAATGTGATCAAAAACGGAAGCCTGAGTTTTATCATTGTTCACACAATTCCAGGGTGCAGAGTCACCCGTGGCGCTAGCCCGAACGGGCCCACCTCGCGCCCTAGCACTTTCTTTATCACTGATTCACCCGAAAACGGATTAAGGCCGTTTCCCAGGGTACGATCGAGGGATGGTGCAGCCACCATCAAGCGCCTATGCGGCACATCGACTCGGCTGAGGTCCAATTGATCAGCACCAACTTACGGAGTCTTGGGCTGATAACAGAAATCAATGCGTGGGGAGAAAGTCTCTGACATATATAACACTAAACCGCTCGCTCTCTTTACACGCCGCTGTCCTGTCGTGTTGCCATTGCCTACATATGGTTGATCAATGCCCTCGCTGGATCATCGTGCTATTGTGTTCGGGAGTATTTTCAGTCTAAGGCCGGCAGAGATAATGGGAATTCAAATTCCCCACGACGCCGTCGCCGACGGCCGTCTCGGCTTCCGCTGAGCACGCACGGAGACTATGTCTCTCAGCGTGCCGCTTCCGTTCAAGTCGGTCAGAAAAATGTATGCCATGCGAAGGTCATATAAAGTAACCTTGGACTGAACGGCAGAGAGGTCTAGTAAACTGAATGGCCGAACGTCATTAGCAATCACCAGCTTACACCCCTCAACAAACTGAGCGCTATACATGTCACTACGGACTGAACACGATGCCGTGTGAATGAGCCACCGTTATGTCATTGTCAATCGCTTACGGCATGCATAAAATCAGTCGCTTACAGCATGCGTAAAATCGTCAACACTAGAACACAGCACTGCTTACCTTTTTCTGCGAGGTAGCATAACACCGGCACCACTTTTTCAAGCAGCTCAGCCGCACGCCTGTTTTTTTGCGTGGAAACTCTCACACTCGCAGACTCAGGAACACCCAGTCGCAGGCTGAAACGCCCTCTGACTTCCGCTGCTTGAGGAGGCGGAGGGCCCAGAGACTGGAGTACATGGCGCTATTAATCCCGTAGGATGGGAATTCTCAGAGGCCCAGCAAAGCAGCAAGAAGCATAGATCCTCGAGAGCCTCGTCATTACAGTCCTCCTCCTTCCTTTGAAGCAGTCGCCGCTAAGACGGTGAACATAACCGAGCGCTGTAGGTTGTTGATTTTTGTTCTCTATCATCGACAACCAACCAACAGTTACGAATACTACTGATCGGCTACAAGCAAGAGGCATAGATTCTCATGATTCCCTGCGTTCGCAGGGGCTCATGAGAATCTATGCCTCTTGCAATTGAGGGGACGAGAACGCCAGCACGCACTCGTTTTCGATCAGTCAGCTCGTAGAAAAGGAATGATGCTAGAGAAACAGCGATCAGCACGGAATACTGACGTGAAGATACCATGCAGGCCAGGAGCTGGCACGGTACTTGCTATGGCTAGGTCTGTTTTTAACCCATTAACTTGTTCGAAACGTGCCGCCTCCGGATACGCGGCTCATGGCGCGTATCCGGAGGCGGCACGTTTCGAATGAGTTAAACCCCACGCCCACATTTCCAAGACTGTGGCAATGTCATCTAACGACTTTGCCGCACCAGCTGCACAAGATGGGTCGACCATAATAATTTAAGGGTAGTGCCAGATTAGCTTGGCGCCTGAAGGCGCCAAGCTAATTTGGCACTACCCTTTAATTATCATGGTCGATCATCTCCTGCTGTAGGGCGTTAGGGTTAAATGGGTTAATACAACTCTGACGACGGCTGACGTAGGGAGAATCTGTGCCAGGAAAAACAAACGCTGATTAGTGGCAAATTTTTATGAATTCCTACCTTTGAAAAAAAAAAAAGAGAAGAGGTTGCGGTTAGTTCGGGGTTTAACTCCATTGCACCGGGAGTGATAATGGACGGCACTACCAGGTGTGTTATGGGGGACAGGGGCAACTATTGCCTGTGGACTCGACCTGAACACTGATCAATTCAGGCGCACTGCAACTGTGCAACTTTGATTTATCAAGACCTTTCAAATCAGACCTTTACAAAAAGGCGGGCTTGTTCAATAGCATGTCCGGCGGATATGCTATTGAACAAACCCTTCTTTTTTCCCTGGATTGCGAGTCCAGCTACCGGGCCGGGACGGTGATACAAACCCACGCCCCGGCTGTTTCTTTTGCACTCTTTCGCTCCGACGCTTAGCCTGCTCTATTTTAAAAAAAAAATGATTGCGACACGGCGGTCGACCATTTAAAACGACTTGCACCAGGGCGGCCTTTGATTGCTAAACTTCGCTATTAAACGGCTTTGTTAATGTTGTCTTGCCTCAGGTAAGACTTTTGCACTGTTCTTTTCACGATATATGTGAGTAGTCACAGGTAACTGAAGGGTTTATCACTAAGTACTGCCTCTGGCCGGCCGTGCCGTCGGGGGAACTTTTCTGTGTAGCATAGGAAAAAAGAGCAGAAAAGTCTTTCACTTTACGGCATCCAACCTTGATAAGTTATATTAGTCCTTGTGTACAGCCCCTCCCCCTCCCCCCCTCACCATCCCCACCGCCACCTCCACCTCCACCCCCCATCCCCCCTCCCACACACACACTCAATCATGAATTAGGTTTGCTTCAGAATGTTCCTAACATGTGTCTTGAATCATGGTTAAAACCACCGATGCAGATTGTGTCAAAAACTAGTCTTAATGGCTTAGGTATTTACCAGTCAGGCTAACCCATTTAACCCCAAAACCTTACAGCAGGCCCTGAATTGACCATGATAATTCAAAGGTGGTGCCAGATTAGCTTGGCGCCAGAAGACGCCAAGCTAAACTGGCACCACCCGGGCCTTGAATTATTATGGGTCAATCCAGGGCCAGCATCTGGGAAATGCGCCCACAGCGTTAAATGGGTTAATGCGTAGGCGTCTGCTGAGTGCGAGTTGATAAAATACAATAAATACCATTTCTCTTAGTGAGCCCTCACCGCACACGGCACACACTCAATACGGTGCAATACTGACTTATCAAGTATGCACTGTGGGCGCAGAGGCTGACCACACTCGCAGAACGGTACTGATGATCAACACACGCTCGTCAGGTGACTGTGGTTTAGCCAGTTCAGTGCCGGAAAAAAAAATCTTCTTAACACTGCATGGAGTACAGATCCAAGTTGCAAGAGGCATAGATCAGTTGCGGGGGCTCATGAGAATCTATGCCTCTTGCTGTCACGACTTTGAATCCATTTTTCCTGGGACAGCTAATGGTTTGGGTGTTGAATTCACGAAGGTTGCAACTGAATCTACACAGTCTGCTTCAGCTGGCACCGAACTGGTTAACTGATATCATACTGAGGCTAAAAGCTTCAAATTTGTACACTGCCATATGCAAGCTACATTATAGTACTTACAGATAAGGATATAGACCAATGGCTTTAGTCCAAGGGTGGTGCCAGAATAGCTTGGCGCCTAGAGGCGCCAAGCTATTCTGGCACTACCCTTGAACTATTTTAGTCAGCCATATTTCACACACTGGTGTGGATATGGGTTAATGGTCACTCCCTTGCTTGCATCACAACCGCTGACGCCGCGTTGTTTCACCGTCAGGCTTTCCTTGTTCCGGTCCAGATTTACGCACCCAAGGCCAGCGTACGTGACATGTCCCTGAAACTATAGCTAAGCTTGACGGCTTCCCTCCCCCCACCCCCTCTCTCTTTTTCCTACTCCTTTTTACTCAGCTCTCTAGACCTTGTAGAAGTTTAGAAGCGCCGCGAGTATTAACTCATTCTACCCCAACACCGAAATCCCCAAGTCAGTTTTGCCTGAGTTGTTCTCTGATGACTGCATTGCAGTGCAAGACACAGATCGACCATGATAGTTCAAGGGTGATGCCAGAATAGCTTGGCGCCCATAGGCGCCACGCTATTTTGGCATCACCCTTGAACGATCATGGTCGATCCTTATCTTGCTGTGGTGTGTCTGGGGTAGAAGGAGTTAAACAATCCATGGGTGTTGCCCCGCTAAATAAATAGGGACATGTACCGGATGGACTGTATTCAGCAGCGGACAAGGGCTTTAACCAGGGGCACACGGTTATATAAAAGCGGACCATCGTGAAAGAGGCATAGATCTTCATGAACCCTCGCAGTTGCTGGGGCCTCATGAAAATCTATACATCTTGCGTTTGAGTTGTCACAAGTAACTTTCTGTCATTCCGGCGGTGAAGGAGTTACTAGTGAGGTTACGTTTACGCCGAACGACTCCCAGCGACGAACGAGAGCCGCGAAGTCACGGCGGATACCCAGCTTGTCACGTATCACACGCATGGACAACACTCCAAGCATCTCCGAGAGGCATAGATCCTCAAGGTCCGGGAGGGTCTATGCCTCTTGGAGATGTTTGGAGTACGCGTTGTCTGTGCCGCTTAACCCAGCCTTGACGCATTACAGCTGGCGATAGGTCGACCATGATAATTCAAGGGTAGTGCCAGATTAGCTTGGCGCCTGTTGACGCCAAGCTAATCTGGCACTACCCTTGATTTATCATGGTCGATCCATCTCCTGCAACTGGTGCATAGTCGTCAGATGACGCCTCCAAAATGTGGGAAATACTTGGGTCGGGCTGAATGAGATAATGGTCCAAGCTGACTGTGCGTAATGGTCCTAGGTGACTGAGCGTAATGGTCCAACTGAGCTGACTGTGCGTAATGGTCCAAGCTGACTGTGCGTAATGGTCCTAGCTGACTGAGCGTAATGGTCCAACTGAGCTGACTGTGCGTAATGGTCCTAGCTGACTGAGCGCCGTGATTAAGATCTCGTTCGTTGTTGAGAGTCGTTCGTTTGAAAGGAAACGCCACTAATGATAAATCTCTGCATCCTTCCACACTATATTGACTGACAACGATTTCTGGCACGATCATTCAGGTTCTATGCAATACTTTCAATTTCACAAGCAAAGGCGGACGCTGACGGTTTAAATAACGCCCTAAACAACACTTTCAGTTCCACGTGCACAGGGCACTTAACCCATTTAACCACAAGCCCGCAATTCCTAGAGTTTGGATGGGTCACCTAACGACTATGTGCCAGTTTTGAGGGATTATATGATCGTCTTGTTCTATACCTGCGCATTTTTCTGAGAGCTGGCGATTGGGTGCCTGATAGGCAAGGGATCTAACTGTTTGTCTGTTTAGCGCTGATTAATTCCCCTTGGTATGTGTATATATGCCGTACCAGTTGCATGAATTGGATCGACCATGATAATTCAAGTGGAGTGCCGGATTAGCTTGGCGCCATCAGGCGCCAAGCTAATCTGGCACTACCCTTTAATTATCATGGTTGATCCATTTCCTGCTGTACTGCGTCGGGGCTACGTGGGTTAAATAATGTACTGGACAACACTTTCAACTCCACGGGCAAGTGAAAATTAAATAAGGTTGTAGACAATACTTTTCAATTCCACAGCCACAGGACACTTATTCAACGCTCTAGACAACACTTTCAATTCTACAGGCAATGACGTCGCAAGGAGTTTGTACGCGATCGATCTGAATGTAACCGTGTTAATGTAACCGTATCCTACGCGTGTAAATGGCATTTCATTAAGGTTCTGGACAATCGTTTTCGATTTCACGGGCACGTGACACGTTAGTCGGGTTTAACCCCTTCCCTGGCGGAAAGAAAATGTGAACACCACCCAACTGCAAGCGGCAAAGAACCTCATGAGCCCCCGCAGATGCGGGGGCTCATGAGGTTCATTGCCTCTTGCTTGACCCTACTCATATCCGCGTTCCTTGCATTGATGGGATTAGTCGGTATTGAATTTGAACTGCTTTCATAGAGATTGTTTTGCGTCCATTGGCCATAAAGGGGTTATACAACAGTTTGAACGTATTCCGCAGGCAAAAACATTTCAGTTCCGTTCTAGTCAACAGTTTCAACTGAAGAGGAAAATAAGTGAAAACACATGAATAATGAGTTAATACACAAGAGAGAAATAATGACAAAGAAAGGTAATAACAGTGGCAGCAAATGTAATTATTTCTCGCTGAACTGCAGTTAAGAACGTAAAGCTTGACAACACACACACACACACACACACACACACACACACACACACACACACACACACACACACACACACACACACACACACACACACCGTGCCACACACACACACACACACACACACACACACACACACACACACACACACACACACACACACACACACACACACACATGCACGCACACGCACGCACGCACGAACTGCAGATAACTTATCAAAGTCTCCCCTTTTCTTTTCATTTATCAATGTTTGATTATGTAGGCGAATGCCTGTTGAAATTATCTGAAAACATTTGTCGAAAGAAAATTAATGAGAAAATGTATAAAACAGATAAATCTTTTATTGTCATATACTGTCTGGAGTAGGTCGCTTTGATACACAGGATAGAAATAATGACAAAAAAAGGTAATAACAGTGGAAACAAAATTAATATCATTATTTCTCGCTGAACTGCAGTTCAAAAAGTTACACGCACGCACGCACACACACAAACACAAACTGCAGACAACTTATAAATGTTTGGAAGTACCCAACGGAGAAAGAAACACGCTTAGAAAAGACAGTTACAGCACAATTCTTTTTAAAATATCAATGTTTGATGACCTAGGCGAAAGCCTATTCAAATGCTCTGAAAACATTTTTCGTAAGAAATATAATGAGGCGATGCACGCAGATTTATGTAATGCCAACATCATTATTGGAACAATTTCTTGGCTTCCATTTCTTCTCTTTGGCTGTCGGTAGCGCTTTTCAGATGTTGTGGTGATTCGTGCTAACTGCAGTGCCGATAAAATCTGAACACCACCCAAATGCAAGAGGCATAGATCCTCATGAGCCCCCGCAGTCGCGGGGGCTCATGAGGATCTATGCCTCTTGGACACACCGCTTTCAGTCCATGTCAGTTGTGCGAAAGCTAGGACATTTTAGTGTTGAATTAACAAAGGACGCAGAAACACAAAGGATTTAACTCCTTCTACCCCAGACACACCACAGCAAGATAAGGATCGACCATGATAGTTCAAGGGTGATGCCAGAATAGCTTGGCGCCTATGGGCGCCAAGCTATTCTGGCATCACCCTTGAACTATCATGGTCGATCTGTGCACTGCACTGCAATGCAGTCTTCAGAGGACAACGGCAACATTTTGGGATTTCGGTGTTGGGGTAGAATGAGTTAAGTAAACATCAATGCGAGATGTAGATAAAAAGGGATTCATACAATAATTTCAAAAGTTTTGTTCCTCATTTTGGTATTTAGTGTTGTTTATGATGACTATTTTTTTTCATTTGGATGTTTGTCATTTGATTTTTTTTTCTTGCACTATTACATTAATATTGCCAGAAATCATAGGCCAAACGTCCAAATGAAACAAATCACCATTCATGTGCAGAGTTTAGCGAGTAAACACCAGAACGTAATGATGGGCATAGTGATTCATAAAAATATTTTGCGCAGTTATATATAATTTGGAGTTATTTATGTTTAAAGTACATGTACCATTAAAGTACCATAATCCCGAAGACACATTTCATAACCATGTTGTTTGTTATGCCTCAGTTGTCGACACACCTAATTTAACAGCGGTTTGGACAGGCAGCAAAAGCACACGCGTAATCGCACTTATTTATTCTGCGCTGCCGTTAGCGCGTCAATCTGTTTTTAGCTGTTTCTCGTACTGAAAGCGTTGTGTTTCTAGAACGGAGTGGAGTCATTGTCTGGTTACTTGATATAAAGACGACGTGTGCTGAACTGTGTCTAAATGAACCATAACTAGACCTGTGTGTAGCGTTTAGTAACAATATGTTGCAGAAGTGTATCTTTGAACAGTTATGGCGGTAGTGGGCAAACAAAAAAATTAGTTAAGCGCTGCTCCAGGAAAACACAGTATAAAAAGACAGTACACGTACAAAACGCATGAGTATTAATACGAAAATCTGACGAGAGTTGACAAGCAAATGAGCTGTGTTTATTCAAGATATCGTTCACAATGACATCATCACTAACCTATGGTAAGACTGAAGTGACGTCACACGACTGCACAGTTTGACACCAGTCAGGATGCTCTAGGGGACTGTATTATTTTGGGCCTGAACGCCACAGTGCCGTGGAAGAACCCCAAAGATCTGATCTCAGCAGAGACAGAAAATCTGATAGACAGAGTCTAGTCAGCCATCTTCATACCCATCTTGTATCTGATAGCAGTACCTGCCAACGTCATCAGCATGGCGGTGTTTTACAGGAAAAAATTGGAATAAAATAATATTAGCTATTGAGAGTTGTGGGATTTGCGACAGTCCGACCCTCAGTTGTTATCAGGCGGATGGTCAAATTAATCCTTTGTGTGTCAGTAGCGTTTTTTTTTTTGTCCCGATGATTCCTATAGCCCTGAAAGGTTAATGATGCGTGGCTGTGGACAGCGGACAGTACTTGTCTTTTGGTGACATTCGGAAAATGCACTCTTCTGTGACCACTCGCAAAAAGTTACAGTGCAGTGACTTTTGCAAATTGCACTTCGAACTTGTCTGCCTAAAGCCTTTCTTGTGCGTTATAGAAGAGTTATATAATAATAATAATAATAATAATAATAATAATAATAATAATAATAATAATAATAATAATAATAATAATAATTATTATTATTATTATTATTATTAACATCAGCATACAGCATATTGTCCGAACTACTCTAAGTAGCTTCGCACTTCAGCGAGCAGCTTGTTTAACCCCTGCAATGCCAGCTGACGCAGACTGTGTTTTTGCAGCCTTTGTCAATTCAACATCCCCCCCCCCAAAAAAAAAAAATAAATAAATAAAATAAATAAATAAATAAATAAAAATAAATAAATTAAAAAAAATAATAATATATATAAAAAATAAAAAAATAAAAAAAATCTAGATGTCCCATGAACATGGATTGAAAGTGGTGTCAGCAAGAGGCATAGATCCTCATGAGCCCCCGCAACTGCAGGGGCTCATGAGGATCTATACCTCTTGCAGTCACTTGGCGTTCAAACTATTTTGGCAAAGAGCGGGTTAAATTATGAACTTGCGCCAGTGAGTATGTGTGTGGGACGTCGGAATGAAAGCAAACACAATTTTCTGGCTGCAGCTACTGTGCACACAGATATATAGCTACATATTTTCGTGTTAGTTTCATTCCAGTCAATATCCAGCGAGCAAAAAACGTTTTCGGGCCGACCTCGGCCAGAGAAAGTTTTGTGCGCACTGGATACCTGCCAATAATTATTATAACTGATAAACATTGCGCTTAAAAAAAAAATTCAGGCAAGGGTTAAGAGAGCGAGTGATTTTGTGTCTGTTCAGCCTGGCGTGTGTGGACCTGATCTATCTCACTCTGCTCTTCATCGTCTGTGTACGCCGAGCGGATCGTCACGCAGGTCACAACTGGGGAAAGGTGCGTGTGTGTGTGTGTGTGCGTGTGTGTGTGTGTGTGTGTGTGTGTGTGTGTGTGTGTGTGTGTGTGTGTGTGTGTGTGTGTGTGTGTGTTTGCGTGCGTACGTTCAGTTCTTGTGTGCGCACAGCGTGCGCGATGGGGCTGACTCTACGATTCGTAAGTCAACATGAAAATTACGAACATGATATTATAGGCCTACTCTGTAGAACAGAAACAGACAATGTACGCCCATCCGTCCGCCTCCCTCTTTCCCCACCCCCTCTCTCTCCCCCACCCCCTCTCACCCAACCGACCCCCCCAAAAAAACAACAACAAAAAAACCCAAAAAACAAAAAACAACAACAACAAAAAACAACAATAAAAAAACCCTCATTCCCCTAACATTTTGTTATAGCTGTAGTTCACTGTATATTTTAACATTTATAAAGGACGGAGATAATGCCAGTCTGTCCGTATCCCTTTAATGTATGGATTAGGTCGCTTTGACACACGGGAGATTTGTTTCAGATTTGGGTCGGTGTACAAATTCATGACGAATCGCAACGTACTGGGGCTGTACGGCTTTTGGCTACACGTCCATGTTCGTGTCAGCCCTCATCGCCAGCTAGCGGTGCCTGTGTGTGGTGATGCCCATCAGATCCAAAACCATCCTCAGGACCAAGACCATGGCTGTCGTCATCCTCGTGGGATGCTGTGTTATCGCGTTTCTGAGATTCGTCATGACCGCTCAATACAGGGGGTAGCTTTCTTTTTCATTTTTGAAGGAAGGGAACCCTTTCACTGAAAAAAGTGAACATGATCTAACTGCAAGAGGCATAGATCCTCATGAGCCCCCGCAGTCGCGGGGGCTCATGAGGATCTATGCCTCTTGCCGACACCACTGTGGGGGTCCATCTTCCTTGGGTGTGTGTGCTCTCTGGGTTTGGATTAACGAAGATTTCAGAAACTCCAACCTGCGACCCCAGTGAAGGGGTTAACAAAACAACCCTGTGACCACTCACACGCTGTAGAGTACTCATGTAACACTTTGGTCAGGCCAAAAATAAACACTATCCACGATGACTGCCGGACGCGTAAAATAAAACACTAACAAAAGTTTGTACCTACCTTCCTCGGACGGGTGGAACTGCCTGTCAAACGTGTAAAATGAAACGAGAGCAGAATAGTTTACCGTACGTTCAGCTCAGTCAAGACGGGATCTCTGCTTTTGGAAAGGCCCATGCGCGCTCCACCCCACCTACAGAGTCCCTTTCGATATCGTACCAATATTTGGTCTGGTTTACTGTCGATCTCTCACGTCCTTTCAAGTCTGCCCAGCGCCCGATGCATTTCTCCAACCTCTGCTCCGGAGGCGATCGACTGAGTGGTGTCGTTGGCCCTGTTCCTGGAAATGCTTTCTCAGGCTTCTCACCACGTCTGATCTGCCCGTCTGTAGCCGCAGGACGTGTGATTTCTGCCTCGCCAGCGAGTGTGTCCGCGGTTTCATTTTTGCCCTGGACTCCAACATGTACTGGGCAGTGGACCCACAAAAGTTTTCGAAGTTGTTTAGAACCTTTTCCAACATCAGGAAGGAAATAGAGGTGGGAACTACTAAGGTTGTGCGGTGACGTAATTTATTAACTCTTCTTTTAGTTTGTGTTTCTCAAAATCCCAACGATGAAATACACAACGCTTAGAAAAGACAAATACAACACATTTTTTTTGGGTCTGTTTCTTTTTTCGTTGGAATTTTCAGTTTGCACGCTTGGCAGTCACTTTAAGATCCGCATGCATGATTATAGCAATCACCATTTGGATCTGGACTTCACTTATGACGGAGAAAATTAGGTACATAAAGGCGCTTACTAAGTAAGAACCCTTGACTCCCTTCCCCTCCCACTTCTCTCCCCTGACGTTTGACTTCTTAAAGAGCTTAGGCCATGAATCCTCCTAGTACCCCAGCATCTTGATTGACGACTGGCTGCTGTTATTACAAGCTGCCCAAACACTCTCGGGTCGACCTCGTACGAGATCTACGAGTCACCGACTATTACCTCCTGCACAGGGAACTGGTCACGAAGCTGGACAGCGTCTTCTACAACAAACCAAGGGTAATTACTCAGCGCTGGACAACAGTTAGATCCCCTGCCCAGGGCAGGGGATCTAACTGTTGTCCAGCGCTGAGTAATTACCCTTGGTTTGTTGTACAATTCTGCCAGCGCTAGCCTCACCTATCTGGTTTGTGAGCGTCTTCTACGGTTTTCTCCTCACCGTTGGCTGCCATCTGGTCGTTCTAATCACCACGACCATCACCACCGTCAAACTCAAACAAACTATCTAGTTTCGCCGGCAGTCGTCTAACGACCTTTCCAGCAAAGAAGTGGGGCTGACCAAAATGCTGATCAGTCTGTCCATTGTGTTCTTCGTGCTCTCCACTCCCTATATTATCCCGAGGGCAGCTCCTTTGTTCGAGCCGAGACTTAGCACTGGCAACGACTACAGGAACACGATATGGGCCCTGCTGAGCCTTGGCGAGCTCAGTTCTTACATGAGTTCGTCAATCAATTTCTTCGTGTTTTATTTCACGGGCACGAGGTTCAGAGAGACTCTGCGCGGCGGGATGACGGGAAGAAAGACGGCGAGCAAACTTAGAAACGAAAAGACAGAAACACAACAGTAGTACAAGGTTTTCCGGAGTTCAGAAGTAGGTCGACAAAATTGCGCGTCAGATTAGCTTGGCACCTGATGGCGCCAAGCTAATACGGCCGCGCTACCCTGGAATTATCATGGTCGATCCAGGTCCTGCTGTAGAGCGTGGGGGGTTAATTGGTTTAACTCTTTCGAGACGTGTCGCATCCGGATTTGCGGCCTAAGGCCGCGAATCCGGAGGCGACACGTCTCGAAAGTGTTAACGTCCACGGCCGGGATCGGAGTGACACAGGACGGTCCTAACAGGGAGATTCAGTATGGGGGACAGGGACAGCTATTTCCTATGGAGTACCTCCTGAACACTGATCATTTCAGGTGCACTGCAACTGTGCCACTTTGATTTACCAAGGACCTTTCAACGGGCAGTCTACACAACAACGAGCCTTTATTGTCTGCAATACTTCCTTTATTTCCAGGAGCAGGACGCTTTAACTGTTCCGCAGTTGGACTGATGTTAGTTTAGTTTTGTCCTAGTGCTGTACACGAACGTTGTAAGTTATGAGCAGCAGAACACTAAAATAGTGTCACATATGCTGGTATGTGATTTTGGACCTATGGCTGAAAGCCGTAAGGTCCAAAATGACAGAGCAGCAGATGTGTAGGTTAAGCTGATGCGACCAGCTGTCGTTACTAAACGGATTGTACACCACACGTCATTATGACAGTAATAGTGTGAAAGAATCGATCAAACGAGAAAGATTTGTAGTAAAGCATCTAGGCCTCAGTTGCGCGAGCGAGCTTAGATCCTCCGCAATAGCGGAGTACCTTGCTTAGTGGCTTGCGCAGGCCTAAGCTCGCTCATGCAACTCCCCAGTAGGCTATGTTTGTTACAGCCGAACTTATTGATTACAGTCATTAGTCAAGACACCATATGGGGTTTTGAGGGGGGAGGGTGGGCGGAGGGGGAGGGGGATGGGGGAGAGGGGAGGGGGGTGAGTGGAGGGGGAGGGTTTGCATCACAGATTCACGACGATTATTTTGCTATTCACGAATCACGGATTCAATATAATAGCCGTCACGTTTCACGACGGCCGGTGGGAGAGACAGTGGAGAGTTTTCACAACGTCCTTCCACTGACCGAAAAATTAAAACCATGGAGAATTTCAGTGTTGAGGGTGGTGTAGACGTTTCACGAAATAACCAGTACCTTTTCACGAATCACGAAGATCGTATTTTCCCTTTTACGTTTCCGCCGTGAGATGGCCCTAGTCGCATGCTCGGCGTTAAACCCAAATAACTAACCAACTTTTACGTTTCATTGTAAATTTTTTGACGGGTACCGAAAAAAATGCAATGACGAATCACGAGAACCGAACTCAAGTTAGTCACGCGTAGACGTTTTGGGACATACAACCCCCCCTCCTACCTTTCACACTCCGCCAGACTTCAACTACCCCTCCCACCCCCACCTCTCCCCACCGTATCCCTCCTACCCCGGCCGTCAGCACCACTACCCCCACTTTGTCAATTAGGCGACACGCACGACTACATGAATAATCGAGCAGCAAGAGGGATGCACAGCTGTAGAGAACGTTTTACGAGTGTATCATTACAGATCAGTGTAATCAGAATACGGCTGTACTAAACGGATACACGTGTCGCTAATTAACACCGCTGAAACATGATACCCGTGCTAACTAGCTAACCTGACCTATCGTCTCTTGTTGAGTTGACACATTATGGGTAAGCTCCAAGGCCAAAGTTCACGACAAATTTGTGAATTGTCCTGTGAAATCATGTTAGGACTTAGATGGATCGACCATGATAGTTCAAGCGAGGTGCCAGAATAGCTTGGCGCCTGAAGGCGCCAAGCTATTCTGGCACCTCCCTTGAACTGTCATGGTCGATCCATCTCCTGTTGTAATATGTCAAGAATGGGGAAGTGCTTATAACTGTCTTCCCCAGGCTATAAAAACGATAGAGCCTGAGTGCGTACTTAGTTTACGGAAGTGCTGTACCATTAGCCTACATCCGCACGGTACAGGCGTATCACATATAAGTCTATAGTATCACACGTATCAGTTGTGCGCACGACTGACAGATTTGCAGATAATCCAACAGCCAAACAAACACACTGTCATCAAGGCTGAAAAACAACATGCAGACATCACTGACCAGACAACATAGCAGTAATTAAGCAGTCAGCTCTGTCACATTGCTAGTCAGATAAAGCCATTACGAAACCAAACTACTCTCTTTTTACCCCCTTACCCTTCCCCCATATCCCCCCTCCAACACACACACACACACACACACACACACACACACACACACACGCGCGCGCGCGCGCGCGCGCGATCACGCACACACGCACACACCATAGGGGCGGATCTGGGAGGGAGTTTCAGAGGTTCCGGAACCACCCCACTCAGACCCAAATTTCTTTAAAATGCTATAACAAAGTCCCTTTTTAGGGGTGTCTGGACCCCCCCCCCCCCTCTCCCCCAACCCGTTGTTTGATATTTTGGCAAATCGTCAGAATCTTAACATGAACGCCCCCTCCCCCCTCCCCCCGTTTTTCGATTTTGTTGGTCCCTGGAAGCAAGGTCTAGCGCGAACTTGAAGGAGGCCTTTAGTTTGAGTTGGAACCCCCCTCCCCCCCCCCCGCCCCCCTCGAGGAAACTGATCCGTCTCTGTACACACACACACACACACACACACACACACACACACACACACACACACACACACACACACACACACACACACACACACACACACACACACACACACTGTTCCTTGATCTCCACTTTGTTCGGCGGCGAAACCACTTTGTAAACATTGGACATGGTACGCTGGAGTTCTCTCCCGTTGAATTGACACAGGTTTCAGACGTACCATGAACGACCAGTGGAAGTTAGGGAAGGGGTTAAACTGCACACATTTCGCTGATTTACCTGCAGCTCAGTGATGAGGTCCAACTCAGTGAGGCCAAACTGTGCTTAGCGAACTTGTCCACTTCCGCTGCACTGAGTAGGAATGACCAGGACGTGGCAGAGATAACATGGCCGGCATAGCATTGTTTCTCGGTTAAAACCCGACAACGTGATAAAGTCGGACCTGCGTTGCATAATTACCTATCTGCTGAGGTATTCAGGGCACAGCGCGGTGCACAAGGTGGCCACCCTGGCGGGCCATAGGCGGCCGGCGAAAAACCCGAGGACACTAAGGACGGTCCTTAGTGACGGTCCTTAGGCTCCAGGTTAGGGACAGTCAGTGACAGATCTTGCACTTAACCCTTTCACTGCCGAGAACACTGGCCAACACCACCCTTACTGCGAGAGGCATAGATCCTCATGAGCCCCCGCAGTTGCGGAGGCTCATGAGGATCTATACCTCTTGCTGAGACCAGTTTGTGTCCATGCCCTCTAGACCGTGGCGGCTTTCGGGAGTTGAATGAACATAGATTTTACAAGCAAATACGCGTTCAGTGGCAGAGATGGGGTTAAAAAGTGATTTGCTACTGTCCATGTGTGCTGGTCTGTGATTCTGGACTTTACGGCCCACGGCCGTAAGGTCCTAAATCACAAACCAGCACACGAATGGTTTGTGAGTGGCAGGGCCGAACGTCAGTTGTGAGTCAGATATAACTAGCCGTGTCATCAGACTGACACTGTGTTTGTTATAGCCAAGGAACGCGATCAGCTAGTAAGTGTTTGACTTGACCAGGCTTGAGTCGCTGTCCACAGGACAGTAAGTCATTCTAGCCCGGTTACTGAAGATCAAATTGCACTGAGCAAGAGATAGCCTCTAAACCGATCGACCATGAAAGCTCAAGGGTCTCGTATACCGCATGAGCACCTTACCAGGTCGCACCCATGCATTACGTAAACCGGCTCGCCCGAGATGGCCGGGAAAGTCATGTCAGGCACAATCCTAAACTCATTCAGCCCGACGCACGTATTTCCCAAATTTTGGAGGCGTCATCTAACGACTATGCACCTGTTGCAGGAGATGCATCGACCATGATAATTCAAGGGTAGTGCCAGATTAGCTTGGCGCCTGTCGGCACCAAGCTAATCTGGCACTACCCTTCAATTATCATGGTCGATCCATCTCCGGCTGTAGTGCATCAGGGCTGAATAGGTTACACTATCATGGCAGATCCATGACCAATGAACAATGAACAATGAACCTTTATTTTCCAACGGTAGAAGTTATTGGTAACAGGACCAGTTTTCAAACTTGCCGTTGCTACATCTACTACATAAATGACATAGACATGTAAACATACACATACCACACACTGACGCATGTATGCACTCGCTCACGCACGCACGCCCGCACATACGCACGCACACGCACGCTCACACACACACAAACACAAACTTGCACACGCACGCACTTAGACACACACGCACACATATACACACACGCTCTCGGACACGCACTCCAGACCGGCAGTCTAATCAAGCACGGCCCTTGTCAATCCATTTCCCTGGTGTGTATTTTATAATGTTAGATACCCCGAGAGCACCCCGGTCGCCTGAAAATGTATAACACTGGGCCACAAACTACAATGGACGAGGACCCACAAATAATAATAATGATAATAATAAAATAAATTACCTTGTACGTGTCAGGCACGTCACCACTGGCGTCTGGTCACGGTCTGAGTGCGGAGTCCAGGCGGATCGAACTGTGGGCGAAGTACGCTGAGTCACTCAAACGCCGGCGAATGACTGAAGAGATTGAAATGTCCTAAATCCTTTCAGCCGAGACAGACCGCCTGCGACTCCGAGGTTTGTATGACAAACACTGAACAGGAAAGCAACGGTACGCCTTACAATCACTAGACTGCACAGACATTCGTCATCTCCGCCGACGACTGTATTTTAACCCTATCGCAGCAGAGAAAGAAGTGAGCATGATCCATCCGCAAGAGGTATTGATCCTCATGAGCCCCCTCGTTCGCGGGGGCTCATGAGGATCTACGCCTCTTGCTTGACACCACTTTGAATACATATCCTTTGGAAAACTGGGGACGTCTCAGTGGCGTTGAATTAACACAGATTTGTCAGAAATACAAATGTTGCGAGCATGCCACTGACATTTAAAGGGTTAAATTCGGCGTGTCGCAGCTGAGTGACATATTGCTGGGCTTTAAAAATGCATCCTTGTTTGTTGTCCTCGCGGATAATGCATAGTTTACAATAATTATTATAATATGATAGTGACGGCTGCTGTTGTGAGCTGTGCTGAAAACTGACGCTGTCACTCAAAGTCAAAACGTGGATGTTATGGTATGTCGCGCGGTTGGCACTCAGCCATCTCTGGGTTTTTTTCTGCAAAAGGCATAGATTCTCATGAGCCCCTGCAGTCGCGGGGGCTCACGAGAATCTATGCCTTTTGCTGGCTGAAGTCGGGTCCAGCTAGTCCTCAAACAACAAACTGACGATCACACATACAAACACACGGGCGATCGTCACGTTCGTTACAGCGACCAAAGGGGACGCCAACCAGCCCCATTACGTGGGGAATGTTTTTTTTTCTTTTTTTAAAGACCTCAGGAGATCTGGGGACAGTTAACCTTTTCTGTTTCCGAGGCCAAAGTGAAGAATACACTGGTAGATCCAACTATCTCGGTTGACGCTGGGAATGAAAGAGGAACGCGGGGGGAAGTGTTTTTCGAAAGGGCCTTAGGGGACAGTTAAAATGCAAATATTGTCACCGGCCTCCGACCGCGAGAGTCCTTTATACCGACCCCCTCTCCCCCCCCCCCCCCCCCCCCCCACCGCCCTCACGCCCACACTTCAACTCTGACACAGCTCCCAAAGGGCACAAGCAAACGGTGATAAAATAATAGTTTTTACTATCTTCTTCCCCATAATAATTATATGTATGTCGATTTGAGGCCTTTAACTCATTCTACCCCAGACACACCACAGCAAGATAAGGATCGACCATGATAGTTCAAGGGTGATGCCAGAATAGCTTGGCGCCCATGGGCGCCAAGCTATTCTGGCATCACCCTTGAACTATCATGGTCGCTCTGTGTCCTGCACTGCAATGCAGTCTTCAGAGGACAATGGCAAAATTTAAGGAATTCGGCGTTGGGGTAGAATGAGTTAAGCGACCTTATCCGAAAGACAATAACGGGTTAACTCGTTTAAGGCGCCCTTCATCAATAGCTGCGAAAGTGTTATATAGAGTTGCCGGCGAACGACTCCCAACACCAAACGACAGCGAGGTCATGGCAGATTACCATGCAGCTTCAACCTAAACTGATAGACAACACTCCGAACATCTCCCAGGGGCATAGATCCTCATGAGCCCGGACCTCTTGGAGATGTTTGGAGTGTTTTGCTTCTGGTGCAAGCTGGTTATTCGCTGTGATTTCGCTCTCGTTCGTTCGTTGGTGGGAGTCGTTCGGGTAAAATGTAAGCTCGCTACCCCCCCCCCCCCCCCCCCACCCCCTACACTTTGGTACCGGTTTCAGGCCACTTTACAAATTTCAAATACAAGCGATCAAAAATCTCTGTAACTTCAGTAGCTGCACTTCGTCTGTCTTGTACTGTGTTTGTCTTAAATGGTGTAAATCCGTGTCTGTTACGTGAGTGTGCGTGTTGGGTTTCAGTTCGCGGCGCTTTGAGTCGATTTGCCCAAAAATTGAGAAAAAGCGCCTATATAATAACGGTATTATTATTATTATTATTATTATTATTATTAATACTTTACAGTATCTCCTGTTATGTCTTACAATGATGCTGCACGAAAGGGCTAACTTAACCCATTCAGCCCTGACGCACTACAGCAGGAGATGGGTCGACCATGATCATTCAAGGGTAGTGCCAGATTAGCTTGGCGCCTGTCGTTCGCCGGCGTTTGAGTCACTCAGTGTACTTCGCCCACACTTCGATCTACCTGGACTCGGCAATCAGACCGTGACCAGACGCCAGGGGTGACGTGCCTGACACGTACATGGTAATTTATTTTATTATTATCATTATTATTATTATTACATCGTCCATTGTAGTTTTTAGCCAAGTGATGATGTACATTTTCAGTCGACCGGGGTGCCCTCGGCGTATCAAACATTATAAAATACACACCAGGGAAATGGATTGACAAGGGTCGTGCTTGATTAGACTGGTCATGAATCTGCCATGATAGTTTAACCCATTCAGCCCTGACGCACTACAGCAGGAGATGGATCGACGATGATAATTTAAGGGTTGTGCCAGATTAGCTTGGCGCCTGTCGTCGCCAAGCTAATCTGGCACTACCCTTGAAATATCATGGTCGATCCATCTCCTGCAACAGGTGCATAGTCGTTAGATGAAGCCTCCAAAATTTGGGAAATACGTGCGTCGGGCTGAATGAGTTAATAACTACTGTTTCATGATGAAGTGTGAATGTAGGAAAATGAAGACTTTTTTGCTCTTCTTCTCCTTTGTACGAATGAGAGTTGTCCCGGTGAGCACACGCGGCGGTTCAGTATCTCTATGTTGTTTTCATCTTTGACGCTAGTTAGCAGGGCAGTGCGACGTACTCTGCAAAATTGAGACAGAAACGTCTAGCTCACATTTTGACACTTCGTACTGCGTTAGTGCTAAAACATCGTAGCGCCGCAAACTTAAAGTACCAGTACGCATAAATCTGGACACGTTTCTGCACCAGTTGTGTTTGTTATGCCGCCTTGTCGACACACCTAATGAACTTTAACAGCAGTTTGGACGCGCAGCAAAAGCACACGCGTAACCGCACTTATTTATTCTGCGCAGCCGTTAGCCATGTCAATCTATATTTAGCTGTTTCTCGTACTGAAAGCGTTGCATTTCTAGAACGGAGTGGAGTCATTGTCAGGTTACTTGTGTGCTGAACTGGATTGTCCTGTGTCTAAATGACTGTGCCGTTGTAGCGTTTCGTACCCATCTGTTACAGAAGTCAGTGTATCTTTGAACAGTTACAGCGGTAGTGGGTCTTTAACCCGAGAAAATCCCAGCACCAGCAAACCCTGCAAGAGGTATAGATCATCATGAGCCCCCGCAGTTGTGGGGGCTCATGGGGATCTTTGCCTCTTGCTGACACCACTTTGAGTCTATGTTCATAGGACATTCTGGTGTTTAATTGACAAATGAATGCAGAAACACCATCTCCGTCAACTAACACTGAACATGTTAACCCATTACATCCTGAGGCTGATTTTTTTCTCCAAAATTTGCTTATTGTCCTATGAAAGGTACATTACAGATTAGGAGATAGATCAACTATTTTCGTTCAAGAGTGGTGCCGGAATAGCTTGGCGCCTCAGGCGCAAAGCTATTCTGGCACTACCTTTGAACTATCAGACTAATTTCAATCAGAATAATAAGAGTACTTTATTATCTCAAAAAGAGAAATTCTTTTTGGCCACCTCAGGTGCAACTCGCAATCACGTGACAACAGTTTTCCAAACAAATGGACAATGGCTCGGGACGGGTGAAGCCCGTCGCCAAGGCGTCTAATGGCCGGCGGCAACGGCCCCAACTCGACATGAACCTCCCTAACACAAGCAAACTAAAGACGGTTCTATCTTAGTATCAGTCTATAACACATAATATAATGTTTTTAAACTTGTTGCTTGGCTGAGACTAGTTACACAAATAACAAAAAATATGCAACAACAACAACAACAACAACAACAAAAAAGACGAATACTTTCACAGTTGCTACCTGGGGGCCGTCGCCATAAGAATCAGTAGCGCCGGCTATTAGACAGTCGCTCCGGCATAAACAGTCACCACCTTAATTATAACTTAACTAGTATATAACTTCATAGTCATTTTAAAGCAATAGTAGTAGGACTACATCATTAACGTAAAAGCAGTCCAAAATGGTTTCTAAAGAGTACACACTGGCACGCTGTTCAGTAAGAAACACAGTCACTGCGTCTGGGAGGTGTAAGTGTGTAAATAGTGTGTAAGGATGACAAGGGTTAAACATCGTACTGGTCGACACACCCAATGCCAATTTCACTAACTTGGCCATTGTAAAGCAGTTCTTGATTGGGGCTCAAAGCTTAATAATTGCAGTTTCTATATTTGAGATCACAGGAACCATTCAGAGACGCATTTACTTCTTCACTGAGTTTTTGTTTCAAGTTACGCAAGGCACGAAGCGGAATAGAACTGAATCAATGCACTGTGCAAATACGGCTCGAAATGTGCCTCCGGTGCACGTTTGTTCGGCGTCTGTTTATTTAGAATGCATCGTATGCTCGGTTACCTACCGAGTGAACCTCGTACTGGCTCAGTGGGGAAATAGGGGGGGGGGGGGATGGGGGGAGGGGGGGAGGGGGGGGGGGGAGGGGGGAGGGATGAACAGAGGTCGCACCAGCGTAAGGCAAGAGCGACAAGTCCTGCATGAGAAGCCTCAGGACTTCCCAATCTAAGTGGTCGCCCTTGGTTTACAACCGACACTCGTATGACTCCTCTTTGTGAGACTGTATCGAGGAAGCAATCAATCAATCAATCAATCAATCAATCAATCAATCAATCAATCAATCAATCAATCAATCAATCAATCAATCAATCAATCAATTAATCAAAACAAAACAGAAACAAATAAAAGAAAATAAAAGAAAACCTACCCCGTAGTCAGTACTCAATCGAAGTTAGAGTAGGAAAGGGGTGAGGGTGGGGGTGGGTGGTGGGTGGGGGAGGCATAAACAGCCAGTCGTCAGCTCTAGAGGTTCTTCTATGCTGTTACACATTTATACCACATCCACTTAGGGCTTTAGTGACATTTTGTAGGTGATGTGAACCCCATCATACATTGCCGAAAAAATTGAGTAAACACACTCCACAGTTTAAAAAAAAACAACACGGTCCTGGATCATGCACGAGGCAAAGATCCTCATGAGCCCCCCCCCCCCCTCTTCCACCGCCTTGTCATTTGATTTTCAGGCCAGTTGATAAGGAATGCCTTAACGTTTCTCTTCCTCCCCCCTCCCCCCCCCTCCTCCCCGTTGTTAGACTTTGCGGCTGGTGAAAGACGTTTTGAAAGCGGGGCCTTCTCTCTAATTCATCGTCTCTTTCCATCGTGAAATGTGAATGCTGTATTTTTGGATTCGTGATTCGTAAACCGCAAAACCGCAAAATAGAAATTCTTGAATCCGTGATGGTACCCCCCCCCCCCCCATTTGCCCCCCCCCCCCCTCCTCCTCCTCCCCCTCCCCTTTGTACTCTTGAGGTACACGTGCAGCTTTGCGATCCGTACTGATGTACTTAATCCGACCGTGTTTAACCCATTCAGCCCTGACGCACTACAGCATTAGATGGGTCGACCTTGATAATTCAAGGTACTGCCAGATTAGCTTGGCGCCGATAGGTGCCAAGCTAATCTGACACTGCCCTTGAATTATCATGGTCGATCCATCTCTTGCAACTAATGCATAGTCATTAGATGACGCCAACAGAATTTGGGACATACGGCCGTCGGGCTGAATGAGTTAAAGTATGTGACGGACTCTACCTAGAGCGCCTGTCTTTGACGGATTGTTCGACATGCTGTCCGTCCCGATGGCGGACAAATATAAAATCTTTTGTTTTTATGCGGTTTGATTTAATGTTCTATCCATAAACTGTGTTTGTGTTTGTGTCAGAACGCAACACATAAAATAGTAATACTTTACAGGTTTACGAACAAGCTGAAAAGTGTGTAAGCCTGTACATAAGGCTTTGTCACGACGAGTTACTGAGATAACCGCGATCTAACGACTAAAATTGTATTTAGGGCGCTGACAAAGCAAAACCCCAGTGCGCAAAAGGCCATCGGGCCGAAGTCGGCCGCTGTTGGCCCGGGCACGGCCGTGCCCGGGCCAACGGCGGCCGACCGTCGGCCCGTGCCATTTGCGCAGTGGGATGTTCTCCTCCGGTGCCGGAGGGCATTTGGTCACCAGTCACATCCTGTTGTTTTTTTTTTTCCCGTTGAGTTTCCCAGCGGGCCACGGCGGCCACGTCGACACGATGACCTTTTGCCGCGTTGTCATGACTGTTTTTCATTATCAGTTTTGCTGTTGTTGTTGCTGCTGTTGTTGTTGTAACGTCTGTTTTTATCTGTCAGTTTTATTGCTGTTGTGTTGTTGTTGTTGTGCTGTTATGGTGTTGTAGTTGCTGTTGTTGTTGTTGCTGCTGCTGTTGTTATTCTAGGAACATCTGTTTCTTGATAAGTTTCTTCTTGTTGTTGCAGCTGTTGCTCAGTGTTGTTGTCGTTGTTGTTGTCACTGTAGTTGTTCTTGATACGTCTGTTTTTCTTGTTAGTTTGTTGTTGTCGTTGGTGTTGTTGTTGTCGTTGCTGCTGATGTTATTGATGGCATGTTTAACTGTGCCTAACTCGATATGACCCATGTGTTCACGTGTAAATGTCACGTTAACCTCTCGTGCGTGCAGCGAAACTGTGATTTAGGCAGTACTGCTTGGCTGTGTTCTCGGGACGGTACCCGTGGGCGTTGGCCAGCTTTTGTGTTCACCCTTGTTCCCAGTATGCAATAGCTATCGGGCTGAAGTGGCCCACTGCGGCCGACAGCCTTTTGCGTACTGGGCTTTTATGATGTGCCATGGTGCTAACGGCCTCGTTTAATGTCAGATCACTGTCTGATGCTGTTCTATTAACTCATTGTACCCCAACACCGAAATCCCCAAATTTTGCCGTTGTTCTCTGAAGACTGCATTGCAGTGCAGGACACAGATCGACCATGATAGTTCAAGGGTGATGCCAGAATAGCTTGGCGCCCATAGGCGCCAAGCTATTCTGGCATCACCCTTGAACTATCATGGTCGAGCCTAAACTTGCTGTGGTGTGTCTGGGGTAGAATGAGTTAAAGCTTTATAATATTATTGGTGGTGGTGGTGGTGGTGATGTTGTGGTGGTGAGTTTGTTGTTGTTGTTGTTGTGTGCTGGTGTTGGGGCTGGTGGCAATTTTGAAATGCTTTCATATCTGCTTCCTGTTAATGGCTGACCTTCACTTTCTGGTTCATCTTATCAGTTACTCAATCGAATAGAAACTCGTGGACACGAACAAGAAAACAGAAATTGTGCCAGTTAGCCCATTGGGCTGTGGCCAGAAACAAAATAGACCAGTCAGTGTATCTGCTATATCTATGTAATATGAACCATACGGCAATGCACAGGATTCTTACCATTTCGTGTACGTTCATTTCGGAAATGTGAGGCTTACAACAGGAAGTTGTCGCTTATTGGCAAGGATAATATTATAATTATGTTATTGGTATCAGGGGTTTTTGCTACAGGCCGACCCTTGTAGGAATCGGGTTGTCAAAATAACCACTGTGCCCTTCGGTCTTCGGGGTACAACGGTATTGTCCTCCCGAAGGCATGTAAGGTTCTGTGCAGCAAACCACTGCTACCAATAACGTATTTACCTTCTTCTGCGAAGAACATCAATTCGTTTGAATGAAACAGAGCGCATGGAGAAAAGTAACCAAGCCTGAAGGCGGGCTAGGCGAGACAGCGCTCAGCTCGTCGGAAGGATCGGGAAAAACTGGCTCGTTACCGAATTTGCCTCGTTAACTCGGTCGGGCGGACAGCTGGAAAACTGTCCACCAGGTGAGACGATCGTCGACACCATGCATACGATCTAGCACCCGCTCACACAATCTCCAGACTTCCAGGCATACTCCCCACATCCAGTCACCCTCCCGAAAGGCAAAAGCCCGAGACGTCACTTGCATTGCAAGGGCACTTTATGGCTATAAAATGCCGGAAAAATGAGAGCAGACAAAAGTTGTCTGCGGACTGCGTAACAAAGAAATATGGGGGCAGAAAAACGCCAAGGCCCTGGGCCCCTGACCCATCCACCTGAGGGCTGGGGGCAGACGCACATGTTCGGGCCACTCATATGAGGGGTTTTCCCCCCGAGTATTTAGGCTGCCCTCCGCCAGCAGAATTAGTTCAGAATGTAATAAATTGGTCGAGTGTTCTTGCTCTGAAGTGACTCCCGTGGAAAGCAGTCAAAATTTTCAAGTGTGGGAAAAGTTGCAACCCAAATAGTTGTTTTCTTGTATCCATGGGTTGTAAAGCAAGCAGCCATAGCCGTAGATCCGTAGTAGTACACACGCAAGTCAGCAAGGTCATGCCGTGACCGCTTTGTCAGTATCGCTCTGCAAACTTTAGATTACCATCAGAGGTAAAGGGTAGTGCCTGATTGATCGGGCTGTACACCCTTTAGCCAGACCTTTAGATGGGATGATCGGTCGACCCAGCGGCAGATTGCCGGCAGTGCCTAATCAGTTGCTTGTATTGCACAGTGCAGGTTTAACAGAAGAAACGTCTAAACTGTTAATATGGCACTTCCCATAGGCTATGATGGTCAGTCGACCCAACAAATGATTGCTCACCGGCAGTGTCTAATCAGCTGCTCGTATTGCGTAGTGCTTAGCAGAAGAAATTTGGGAGTCGTCCAGTTAATTACTTATCAGGAGACGGAGAAAACATGATAGAAAACATGATAGTTTAGCATGATAGTTAAAAAATAGTGCCAGATCTGGCACTACTTTTGAACTATCGTCACAGTGCTCGATCCATAAATTGTTGTACTGTCAGTGTCAGGACCAGATGAAATCAGGATAAGGCATTTCAGTGGCACAGGAAACGAAATAGCTTTAAAGCGACCCGCTCCAGGGAGGGCCGTTTTGACTGCGAAAATTCAACGATGCGACGTGTTCTCGATGTTGTCTACCCTTCGATAGTAGGCACACGTCCCAGAGGTTTTCTACTGCACCGGCATCGGTGGAACTCTCCTGCGTACAAAGGCGAAGAAGCTCACAAAGTTCTTTTATTAGGACATTCAAACTTCATAAGTGTAAGTTATCCTTTCTGTGCAGCATTATGGTGTGAAGGATGCAATGTGCGAACTATTTTCATTTGATATATTAATTATCATGGTATTGCCTGGAGCAGGTCCCTTTAAGACTACGTCATAAAGTTTCAGCTCAGTAGGAGGCGGGTCGACCGCCATGGTATATCCGAACTGTCCTTTAGGCACCAAGCAGTTGTCTGTCATCACTTTTGAGCTATCTCAGTTGCTCGGTTCGTATCGGGCGTCAGTCGTTGTGTGTCAAGGCTAAACTTGGCGCGCGGTAAAGGAACTCTGTCAGTGGCACAGATAATGAACTGTTTTAACTCATTCAAGGGACCCCGTATCAATAGCTGCGAAAGTGTCGTATAGCGTTGCCGAAGGCAACGCTATACGACACTTCCGCAGCTATTGATGTGGGGCGCCTTGAATGAGTTAACCATAGCAGACTGACAGCCCTGCAACCTAGTATTGACGCAGAAAGTCATAATAATAATAATAATAATAATAATAATACATAGTTTTTATATAGCGCCCTTCCCCACGAACAGCAAGCTGGGAGCGCTTTACAGCACATAAAAAATAAAAAATAAAAATTAAAAAGGAGAAAAAATTAGAATGCACTCACTCTTTAAATAAACATCTGCTCGCACCATGTAGGCGCATTCCTAACACGAAACACACACACACACACACACACACACACACACACACACACACACACACACACACACACACACACACACACACACACACACACACACACACACGCACACACACACACACACACACACACACACACACACACAGCCTATCTACATGGGGAAACAACCAACATTTCCAGGCAGCACATCCAGACTAAGCTAATCTTGATATGCTACCTGGAAAAGATGGGTCTTCAAATTTGTTTTGAAGGTCAACAGGGTAGGGGAAAGACGGACATGCAGTGGAAGTGAGTTCCAGACGTGAGGGGCCTGATAACTGAAAGAACGGGCACCAGCAGTTTTTAGGCTGACTCTGGGCTGAACGAGCAGTTTTTGTGAGCTTGAGCGTAAACTTCTACTAGGATTGTGTGATGCAAGGGAAGAAGACAGATATGCAGATATACAGAGATCGGCGGCACAGTTGGCCCATACTCTCCATCGCAAACCCAAAGGGTCTGCCTAAAGAAGAATCACGTGACCGGCGAGTTGCCGGCATCTACCGGCTCGCATTCAGCGATTGACCAGAATGCTTGAGGGTGTCTCTGTGTTGATTTTGAAACAAAATACTACGTCACTTCCGTAGGTATGCAGGGAAATGAATACCACACGATAGGGGCCTGACGATCGAGCTTTTACTGAATGTGAATAGCGCTGCGCCAACGGGAGCGCAATCGGCCACCACACAAACTCAATACTATAACACAAAGGCAGAAAGCTACATCACACGCGAAAATCACAATGAAGCGATGCACGGTGATTCCAGAAGCAGTTTTCAACGTTCAACGTTATCCACCTAAACCCCGAAAGGCGGAACAAACTCAGTAGACATATTGACACAAATCTATACCAACCTTGTCCGCCGACCAGAATCGAAAGTTCAGTATCAAGGCTTTTTGCACAGTCAAGCATCATACATGCAGCCGTCCCTTTACTGGACTCTGTCTCGGCCCAGAAATAAGTGTCTTCGGATTGGTTTATGTAAATTAGCATATCGTGTGAAATTAAAATAAAAGTAGATCTAAACTGGCTCCATGACTTTCCGAAGAAGAATTTGCAAAGTAATAACAGTAAACTTTTAACATTCAGCCCGACGCACGTATTTCCCAAATTTTGGAGGTGTCATCTAATGACTTTGCACCAGTTGCAGGAGATGGATCGACCAGGATAATTCAAGGGCAGTGCCAGATTAGTTTGGCGCCGACAGGCGCCAAGCTAATCTGGCACTATCCTTGAATTATCATGGTCGATCCATCTCCTGCTGTAGTGCGTCAGGGCTGAATGGGTTAAACAACGGACGTAAAGGAAAGCAGCTTGGCCTCTTTCACGGCACTCCGCTAAAGGGTTTAGAACCAGACTCTAGGTGTTCAGAAAGAGGTCGGTGCATTCTGGGATTTTTCGCGTCTTTCTAGATTATGGCGCGTGCCGTAGCTTTCTGCCCTTGCGTTATAATATTGTGTTTCTGTGGTGGCCGGGTGCACAAACGGTGGCGCAACGGTATTCGCATTAAGTAAAAACTCAGTCGTCAAGTCCCTATGGGCCTTTGCAATCTTGTTCCTGCAAACTAACAAGGAAGTGACGTGTATTGTGTTTATTGTTCCATGTTGAGTATACACATTCGGTCTCGATAACTTTATCAGTCGCAACTAATGACTGGAAAGAAAGATTCGCTTTTTACTTCCGGGTTACCATAACTAAATCCATTTCCCACTGCAATAGGACTTGATGGCCCCAGAAACTGCCTATGCCATCTTCAATACCTATGTTCCTTTGACGGCTGTTGCGTTTTCTACGCGTATGGGATGCTCGCGCAAATCTAGGCTAGCCCACGCACAGCTTTGGCTGTTGACATCGGCCCAGTTGCCTTTTGCTGGCTAGGAGAAGAAAATCATGTCTTTATATAGAGAAGAGAGCAACACCTGCTGGTTCCATCCACACTGAAGGACTTGGGAGACAATCTACTGAACTAGGTAAGTATCTGGGTGACCGAGCATTTACTTATGAATACTGTAGTGCTTAGACAACGGCGTTCGAGTGGATTACCGAAAAGCTGTTCACCGAGCAGGTCCCTGTTATACCTTTTCATCCCGATACACCCATTGCTTGAAATAAATTTGGCTGATGGTTCAAGGGTGGTGCCAGAATAGCTTGGCGCCTTAGGCGCCAAGCTATTCTGGCACCACCCTTGAACTAAAGCAGTTGATCTGTCTCCTAATCTGTAATGTATTCTTCATAGGACAATAAGGAAAATTTGTACAAAATCAGCCTCAGGATGTAACGGGTTATTTCGAGGATCCTGGAAAGCGACGTTCTCTGACCATCCCTACTGTACCAAAAGACATACGAGGTGAACAGTTTTTCTGTAATGCACGAGAGCCCCATTGCCTAACTCGTGGCGTCCCAGGTGCGAAATACCCACATTTTGGAGTTGTCCTCTGAGGACTGCATTACAATTCAGGAGAAAGATCGACCATGATAGTTCAAGGATGGTGACAGAATAGCTTGGCGCCTATAGGCGCCAAGCTATTCTGGCACCATCCTTGAACTATCATGGTCGAGTCATATCTTGCTATGAAAGGAAAACAGAAAATAGAGGTTGAAACCCCTTTAAGTTAAAAACATGTTTCAAACTTAAAGGGTTTTCAACAGGCTCTATTTTCTGTTTTCCTTTCACGTGAAACCCTTGAGTGGGCAACTGTTTTACTATAATATCTTGCTGTGGTGTTCCGGGGCTGAATGCGTTAAGCAGTCTATACCACGCGCCTCCTTCTACTTACTATTTTCGTGGGCTGAAATGTGATCCAAACGGCCTTCCGCGGCGTGTTTACGTCTGACTCCACAAAAAGTACAATTAATGTGCTTCAGATGCCAACAAACCCGATAATTATCCATCATACAATCCGATAATTCACGAAAAAAAAACCCACAACAAAAACAAAAAAACCAAACTCAAACGGCCCAACCATCTTCTATCCTGTTTCTGCCACGAATTTCATTCAGATCACTCTAGACACTTCCACAGAAACTCCTGTGCTTTCGCCAGACACCGCCCACTGCTTTCTATCAGTGCGTAAGTCTATGACTATAGTAGTAATACTAATAGACTTATGATACACGTTACGCGAATAGGAATACCCAGCAAAGAAAGAAGCGCGCTTAGAAAGGACAGTTTATTTAGTAAATTTATTGAGATGTTACACGAAAAGCATTTGGGGGGTTCGGGGGTGGGGGAGTTGGGAGATGGGGATGGGGGTGGGGGGTGGGGGAGGGGGGCGGTTGGGGGGGTGGTGGTGGTGGTGGTGGGAGGGGGTGGGGGGTGGGTGGGTGGGCATATGGGGGTGGGTCTGTGCATAGAGGTGAGAAGATATTGTGGGCGCCCGTTGACGTCATCAACACGCTATTTTCAACGCCGGGTTGTCGACTGAAATGTTGTATAAAGTTGTATGGCCACGCCGATAAAGCTAAGCTCTAACAACTTTTCAGTCGACAACCCAGCGTGCTTGGGTGCGCCATCCTCGGGGTGAAATCTTTTTCGGATTTAAGTCTGTTAACCCCTTCACTGCCACCGGAAGTATATCTGGTTTGTGAAATCTTTGTTCATTCAACGACCAAAAGCCGCAACCGTCTAAGGAACATGAGTACGTATTGGTCTCAGCAAGAGGCATAGATCCTCATGAGCCCCCGCAATTGCGGGGACTCATGAGGATCTATACCTCTTGCAGTTGGGTGGTGTTCAATGTTTCTCGGCAGTGAAGGGGTTAATACGTAAAATGATGTCACATCAGACCAGCACACACACACACACACACACACTCACACACACACACACACACACACACACACACACACACATACACAAACAAACACACACACACACACACACGCACGCACGCACACACACACACACACACACACACACACACACACACACACACACACACACACACACACACACACACACACACACACACACATCATGCAGTGCGAGTTTAATGAGGTCAGTCTACGCAACACGCTAACTACTTCACTGCCAGTGGACGCGGAGGGTGTTTCTGAAATGTTTGTTCCTTCTACTCCAAAGAGCCCCTGACGCCCCAGGAACATAGATTCAAATTGGTCTCAGCAAGAGGCATGGATCCCCATGAGCCCCCGCAGTTGCGGGGGCTCATGAGGATCCATGCCTCTTGCGGCAGGTCGTGTTGACTTTTTCTCGGTAGTGAAGAGGTTAAAACACACGCAGACAGCGCAGACAGTCTTGATTGTCCCCCTTTAGGATGTCGTGGCTGTGGTGTTTTCTGCTCCTGGGCGTGATGGCAGCGGTACAGGGAGATAACTGTGACACGCACGCCAACGGGTGCAGTATTCCGCTTGACCTCTACCTGCCCTACAAGGTCACCTTCACACACTCTTGTAATCGTCACGACATCTGCTACGGATGTGTAAGTCTGGGTGGTTTACAGTTCATCCCTAGTGTGGATCTGTAACATTTTGCACGTCTTACAGATCTATAAACTTTAACATATGAATTATGAGAGTGCTTGGGAATTCTGCCGCCAGCTGTAGGAGATTTTTCGAAGCCAACAACTGCCAACTAATTATCCCTCTGCATTGCAGCGAATATTTCAGGTTGGGCCAAAAAATACTTCAAGACATAGCCGCTATGACTATGACTGGTAGGTACTGGCTGTTAAAATTTACGTGCAATTCGACCCTGGCGCCTAGAGGAGATTCAGTTGCCGGCATCAAGTAGTTGCCGTCATCAGGACAGTGGGTTGAATATTGCACGTAATTTGCCAGGACCTGCCTGACACAGTCCAGCGAAAATCTCGCTGCAGAGCTAGAACAGTGGTTGGCAGACACTGGCCAGGAAACGCTTCCTGCAACTCAGTGGCGGCTGTCCTTTTATGATTGCACGGCTCACTAGATCTAGGAGGGGTGTGTGGCGTGGTGGTGGGGTAGGGTAGAGAGGGGTAAAGAAATAATTCCTAGGGTCACTTTCAGCGTAGCGGCAGGTTTACGTCACTTGGTCACGTCAGTTGATTTGGTAATGCATACTTTAGGTGAGTGGCAAGCCCAAGGGACCGAGCCTCACGCCAGATCCACTCTGACAGTCATTCTGGCGTGGTAGTCAGCAACACGCCAAAGGCCGAGGTCAGTCAACGCTGATCAGTGTTGGCATCTGTGCCAAAGTGACCGAGTGACTCTATCGTCAGGATCGACCTGGACCCAGCAAGCAAAGCTATCGGGCAGACGTCGGCTGCAGTTGGCCCGCGCACAACTGTGCGCGGGCCAACTGCAGCCGACGCCTGCCCATTGACCTTTTGCGTAATCGGAGTCATTTTAGCGTGCTAAGCCATAGAGACCCCGGCTGAGTCCGAAATAGCGTCGGAGCTTGCAGATCGAAGGGAACAGCTGGGTCGTGGGTTCGAGCACACGTCCTGGCCCTGGTAGCTGGACTCGCAGCCCAGGGGGAAAATACGAGCTTGTTTAAGTAGCATGTCCGTTGAACGTTTCTGGTCAATCAAAGTGGCACAGTTGCAATGCGTCTGAATTGATCAGTGTTCAGGTAGTACTCCACAGGCAATAGCTGTCCCTGTCCCCCATAACCCGCCCGTTAGGACCGTCCATTGTCACTCCGGTGCCGCGGACGTTAAACCCCAAACTAAAGAATGAACCAAACAACCAACCAACCAACCAACCAACCAACCAGAGACCCCGGCTTAATCTGGCGTGAAAGACATTTTCAAGGTTTCAGACTGTCATTTTATTATGGGAATTTGTGAGTCGTTATAAGGGTCACTATATAACCCTTATCATTCGGAATACACCAGTGTGTGAAATAAGTTTAACTAAAATAGTTCAAGGGTAGTGCCAAGCTATTCTGGCACCATCCTTGAACTAAAGCCATTGGTCCGTATCCTATCCTTATCTGTAAGTACTATAATGTAGCTTGCATAATGGCAGTGTGCAAAGTTGAAGTTTTTAGCCTGAGTATGATTTGGGTTAAGCTAACTACTCCGTGGCAGGCTTTCATTGCTAGAATTCGCCAATACAACGGGTTTTCAAGGTTGTCTTGCCTCATCGAAGACTTGTCTACTCATCTTTTCGCAACCCATGTGAGCAGGCACACGTACCGGGTACCCGAGGTTTTCCTTCCTTTTGAGCCTGAGCGTAACGGAAGCAGCTCTCCTGTGTGCAACAGAGACGAAGAGCTTAAAAGTCTTAGATTTTACGATATATATTCAGAGCCCGACGGCCGTATTTCCCTAATTTTGGATGCGTCACCTAATGACTATGCAACAGTTGCAGGAGATGGATCGACCATGATAATTCAAGGCCAGTGCAGATTAGCTTGGCGCCGACAGGCGCCAAGCTAATCTGGCACTACCCTTGAATTATCATGGTCGACCCATCTCCTGCTGTTGTGCGTCAGGGCTGGATGGGTTAAGTTTGCCCTTTCGTCCAATAATAATTCTTGTAATACATGTTACTGAAGAACATTTATAAAAGAGATATTGCCGCGGCGAATTGTTCACCCTTTACTGCCTGAAGTAGGTCGCTTTAACTTGAAACTGCATTTATTTACATCATAAAAGTGTTCATGAGTGCAAGAAACAATGAAACCAAACAAGTCTACCAAAACACGCTTTTTACACAGGGGGTCCAGTTCGGCATTAGCAAGAGCGCCTGTGACACCGGGTTCCTACACGACATGAAGGCCTCCTGCGTCGCACGAAAGCGTGACCTCGTCAAACGTGGACTGTGCGAGATTACTGCGGAGAACGTGTACTACTGGGCGGTGAATCACTTCGGAGCGTCTCACTACCACTCCACCCCCGTGTCCTACTGTAGTGGGTCCTGGGTCCGTGCTTGTCTCCCGTAAAAGTCAACAATAATGGGATGGACATTAAACATTATTTAACACAGATTGTCAAGGTGATTACCTCCAGTATGTTGTCTTGGTTTGTTCCGGTCTGATGTGATGTGATGTGATGTGATGTGATGTGATGTGATGTGATGTGGTGTGGTGTGGTGTGGTGTGATGTGATGTGATGTGGTGTGGTGTGGTGTGGTGTGGTGTGGTGTGGTGTGTGGTGTGTGGTGTGGTGTGGTGTGGTCTGAATTCTGTTCTGTACAAAATGGTGTTCTGTTTTGTCACAGTTTCAGTTTGTTTTGTCATTTTGGATTTTGTCCCTCGATGTTTGCTTGTTCGTTTGTTTTTCTCTTCCTTGGTTTTGTTTGTTTGTCTTTTAGTTGTATTTTGTGTCCTTGTTATAATATATACAAGACTGTGTAAAGGGTTAGTAGACGGCAATATCTCCTTTATGAATGTTCTCAGTATGTCTTACAATAGTGTTGGACAAAGGAGCTAACTTTAACTCATTCAGCCCGACGGCCGTGTTTCCCAAATTTTGGAGGCGTCATCTAATGACTATGCACCAATTGCAGGAGATGGATCGACCATGATAATTCAAGGGCAGTGCCAGATTAGCTTGGCGCCTGTCGGCGCCAAGCTAATCTGGCACTACCCTTGAATTATCATGGTCGACCCATCTCCTGCTGCAGTGCGTCAGGGCTGAATGGGTGAATTATGAAGTTTGAATGCGGTAAAAAAAAAAAGCTCTTGCTGCTCCTCTTCGCCTTCGTACATAGAACATAGATAGGTCCTTGCTTGGTGCTCGAAAGGCAGTGGCATACCTCACGTACTCGCGCCTACTCATTGTGAAAAGAAGGCTAAAATAAAGTCTTGGGTGAAGCAGGACAACATTGATAACCCCTTGTATGAGCGAATTTTAGCAATCAAAGACTGCTTTAACCTCTTCGCTGTCGGTGATCACGAATTTCGCGTCTGAACCGAAATTCGCGTGAAGACCACAGATGTGAATGGAACAAAATAGGCCAATGAAGAACATAGAACTAACAAGAGACATATATCCTCATGAGCGCTCGCGAATGCGGGGGCTCATGAGGATGTATGTCTCTTGCAAATGGGTAGGGTTCGCCTTGCCTTGACAGTTGATAGGGTTAACTTGAAGGCCTTCCGCGTGCGTAAGCATTCGCCGAGTTTCTGTACACTCCGCCTGTAGAGGAGGGAAGAAATAGCGTTAGTTCTTGCAATTAATAATAATAATAATAATGTAATACTACTACTACTACTAATAATAATAATACCTGTCATTATATTGTCAACTTATCCAATTCCGTATCTTATCATACCCCAACATATTTGGTATTAGTGGAAAAAGCAATTCAAGGTGAACTCATAGACACTATGCTGAAGAAAATATTTTGTATTGTTAAAATTTTACAGGTGTATAAAGAAGATGGGGTAAGAAGCCAAAAATCAAAAACAGATTTGCACTGGGTTCTGAAAACATGCTGTTAGTGTATTAGTTATCCACAGTGTGAAAATTACAACTCACCTGGCATTCCAGAGACATATTCTAGTGTGTCACCAGTAAATAATCCAGAAAGAAAGGCACAACAGAAAAGTTTCTTCACAAATAAACCTTTTTACACCAAAATCCGCCATTTTTTTCGCAGATGGGGATGTTTTGTTTTAGAGCTTCTGATTCGTTGGTTTCAGCCCATACAAACAAGAAAAGTCACTCAACCAGTACAGAAATGAGTCCTTCAAATATTATAGTAGGTTGCTTCCCTTAGACCACACTGCCGGTATTGCCCGTTATACTGGTATCCAGCGCACAGATGTGTGTGCCTCGTCGGCAATGGGAAACAAGGCCAGCGCACATATGTGTGCGTCCCGTCGGCAACGGAGCTTTGCTTTGCGCACACATTTGTGCGTTCCGTCGTTTAAAGCGCCGCGAACGGGCTTAACCGAACACGCAAGTTCACATGAAACGCACGCATTCCCTATGAAAGCTAACACAGCACAAGAAAACACAAGACTTTCACGAAGCGCAGAGGTTGATCAGCTCAGCTATTAAATTTTTGGGCCGAAAATTTGATCGTTTGTAATTGCAATTTATAAAGTGACCTGACACCGGTACAGTGATGCGCGGGCACGGGGCAATTCGACTGTGAAATCTCAATTAATATCAGTGGTGTCCCAGCAAGCAAAAGATTCTAGGGTCAACGTCGGCCGCAGTGGGCCCTCGCACGAACGTTCGTGGGCCCACTGCAGCCGACTTCGGCCCGATGTTCGAATTTTTGGCCTGACTTCCATTTATTTAAAATTCCGTATATATATACGTTCGCGTTTGAACTATCTTCACCGTGCTGGGTCCATATCTTGTCATTGTAGCGTGTCAGGACAAATGGGAACAGGATCAGGCACCAGACCTATATTCACAGCGCCTCAAATGTCCCCGACTGACCTGCTGTGAAAGTGCCGACTGCCGGGAGTCGGGGGGGGGGGGGGCGGGTGGGTGGGGGCCGGGGGGAAAGAGAGAGAGAGAGAGAGAGAGAGAGAGAGAGAGAGAGAGAGAGAGAGAGAGAGAGAGAGAGAGAGAGAGAGAGAGAGAACAATGAACAATGAACAATGAACCTTTATTTTCCAACGGTAGAAGTTATTGGTAACAGGACCAGTTTTCAAACTTGCCGTTGCTACATCTACTACATAAGTGACATAGACATGTAAACATACACATACCACACACTGCTGCATGCACTGCTGCATTCGCTCACGCACGCACGCACGCACCACGCACATACACACACACATACCCACACACGCACTCAGGTACGCACGCATGCACATCGCAACCCGCGCATGCACGCACGCACACACACACACACACACACACACACACACACACACACACACACACACACATGTACACCGCAATTCAGTACGCATGCACACACGCACGAACACACACACACACACACACACACACACACACACACACACACTTACACACGCACGCACTCAGGCACATACGCAAAAAAACAAACACACGCTCTCGGACACGCACTCCAGACATACCTACCCGCATACGCGTACGCACAAAAGTATAAAATGAGTAAAAATACAAAGTAAAGCAATAAACAAAGAATCATTAAGTACATTAAAGTTCATACAGCAAGGGCAAATATGAATGCAGGTGCTAACTCTCTCCTCCCCCCCTCTCTCTCTCTCTCTCTCTCTCTCACGCCGACACACACACACATACACACACACACACAGCATGCACGCACGCGCGCGCGCGCGCGCACACACACACACACCACACACACACACACACACACACACACACACACACACACACAGAGTCACACATACAGTACACACACACACACACACACACACACACACACACATACGCGAGCGCGCGCCCACTCACATATCGAGCACACACATATGAAGGCAAAAACATTATACACAGTACATGCAGTATTCAAAGGTACTCTTTGGCATTCAAATATTATGGTACGGCTATGGGAAAAAGGGACTCTCTCTCTCTCTCTCTCTCTCTCTCTCTCTCTCTCTCTCTCTCTCTCTCTCTCTCTCTCTCTCTCTCTCGCACACATACACACACATACACACACACACACACACACATACACACACACACACACACACACACACACACACACACACACACAAACTCACACACACGCACATGTACACATCTGAACACACGTGAAAGTTATCCCAATACTGTAATGATTTGATTACGTCAGAGATTCTAGGTGTTCTAGAGATGATGATGATGATGAATCTTTATTTATTCAGGATAAAGCTATTAGGCAACTCAATGCCTGTCTTACAAGCTGTCCTGTAAACAAACAACATAACAGGAAAATAAACATAGCATGCAAATAATAACAATAATAATAATAATAAGAAGAAAAACTACGGAAAAAAACAAACACAATAGGTGAATCAATGAAAGGGAAAAAAAAAAATTCGTATTGGAGAAGTAGTAACTGCCACCAACACAAAAGTAAGAGAAATAAATGAGTGCATAGCATTAATATTATACTCAGCTAAGACAGTGTCAAAGAATCAGCAGCATCAAGAGCATATAGCGACACCGACAAGACCAAGGATTATCAGTTTACAAATGTAAGGAGAAAGAGAAAATACTTGACTTTCACGTGTTATCAACAACAATACTCTGATATGGCAAACTGTGAAGTCAGGCTGAATGGAAGTGCGTTCGCAAAGCTCGTTTAAAATGGGTTTTACCTGAACATGATTTAATGTTCAATGGCAATGAGTTCCAGACAAAACTGCCTGAAAATAGAAGGCTTGACTTGTAGAGATCTATCCTGGGTCGGGGTAAATGAAGCAAGCCATGTCTCGTGTGTAGCTGATGCCTAGGGCTGAAGTTAAATAGCGCGCACAGATACTCGGGGACTTGATAATGAAATATTTTGTGCATGAGGACGCATTTGTTAAATTTGAGTTGTTCCTTCAGTGGAAGCAGGCCAAGAGATTTTATCTTTTGGTCTGTGGAAGTAGGGTGTGGAATAATTATTTTAACTGAACGACGATATAGAGAGTTGACTTTTTTAATATGACGTTCGCTGCATTCGTCCCACAAAGAGGACGCATAGTCACAGTGGCTCTTAATGTGCGCGTGAAAAAACAATGTACAGCACTTTGTACTAAGAATATGTCTAAGTTTAGAGAGCAGAAATACATTTCTGGACAAGGTTTTGCACAAACTGTCAATATGCGACGACCAATTGAGCTGGTCGTCAAGTACAACTCCCAGTAGGCGGTGCTTGGATACCTGTTGGATAGGTTTATCACCAAGTGAAAGTATCAAAGGGGCAGGACGTAGCTGATGCTTTTGGCGGGTTGTTATCAACATGCTTTTGGTTTTAGAAGTACTGAGGAGCATGCGATTATGCGTACACCAATCTAACACTTCATCAAGACTTTGCTGGAGGATACAATTTAGCGTTATGAGACGATCGTCTGATGTATGCAGCGTGGAATCGTCAGCAAAGAGTTCGCATTTTACCGTAGGATTTGAGATGGAAAGAGGCAGGTCATTGATGAATAAAGAAAATAAAAGAGGCCCTAGGATAGATCCTTGGGGAACGCCGTGCCTCACTATACCTTCTTTCGAATACCTTCCGTTCGAGTACACCTTCTGTCGGCGGCAACTTAGGTAGGATGAGAAAAACGCAATAGAGTTCAAATCAAACTTATACACTGAAAGTTTCTTTAAAAGAATGTTGTGATCGACTAAATCAAATGCTTTGGTTAGGTCCAGAAAAACTGCACCATTTAATTTGGAATTATTGATTGATGAGAGCCAAGAGTCAACGATGTGAACGAGTGCAGTATGGCACGAGTGTTTAGGTCGAAAACCGGACTGAAGAGATAGGAGTAGGCGTTGATTCTCCAAGAATTGGAGTAGGTGCTTGTGAATGTGTCTTTCAATTGGCTTCGATAATATTGATAACACTGAAATAGGACGAAAATCGTTTGGACTTTTGGGATCTTTACATTTGGGAATGGGGACAACTTTAGCATCTTTCATGGCATCTGGAAAAATACCTTGGGTGATAGAAAGGTTGAATATAAATGTCAAGGAGTCAGCTGTGTATGGAAGTGACAATTTCAGTACCATGTTATTTATTCCATCCAGGCCACACGGTTTACTGGTTAGAGTAGAAATATACTTACCAACTTCAAACACTGTCATAAGAGGTATGGAGAAGGACGCACCTGCTGCAGACTCACAGTGTGTGCGCAGTTTAGCAGAACAACTGTAACTATCACTGCAAGTGGGAAAAGACTGTACAAGAGACTCAGCGATATTTAAAAAATGGGAATTGAAGTCGTCTGGATCCATGCCTAGAGATGTAGCAGCAGGGATGGAACTTTTCCGCTGAGTAAACAAATTGATAGCATTCCAGACACTTCGGGTATCTTTACCCTCTGCGATAACTTTTTCCGCAAGCGTTTTCTGGGCTTTTCTAACTAAGGATTTTACAAAATTACGTTGTTTTTTAAAATCTGCAATTTTTTTCTGCCGTTTTAAGTCATCTCTTATTTTCATCGCATGAATAATGTCCTTTGACAACCAAGGCGGAAGGGTAGGGTTTTTAATTCGTTTAGTCCTGAGTGGGGCATGTTTAGAGAGAGAGAGAGAGAGAGAGAGAGAGAGAGAGAGAGAGAGAGAGAGAGAGAGAGAGAGAGAGAGAGAGAGAGAGAGAGAGAGAGTTGTCTCAACTGGTCTTTATATTTTTTTTATTTCCTTTATTTCTTGCAGTCCTATTTTATAAATCAATGAAATCTTTTTGCTGCAGTAATAAATTCGTGTACAGCTGAAAATATATCGTTATTCACTGTGGACGACAGGGTTTTACTTCCATTAAGGAGTAAATGTATATTGGTGTGTTCTGGTGGAAGTGTAAGTATTGTTGAGCGTCTTATTACATCGTAATTACTACACTGGAGTAAGAAATGGTCGGCGGTTTTATATAATGAAGATACAAATGATCGTCTTATTCTATACCTGCGTATTTCTTTGTGGGCTGGCGATTGGGTGCCTGATAGGCGGGGGCAGGGGATCTAACTGTCTGTCCGGCGCTGAGTGATTCCTCTTGGTTTGTGTACAATTCTGCCAGCGCTAGCCGCCTCACCTATCTGGTTTGAGAGGTTTCAGAACTGGCTCCACAATAGCAGGCAGGAAAAATGGACAGGTGACGACTAACCAGGTCATAATTGAGGTCGCTCATGTTGAGTCTAATTTTACAGGGAATTATCTGTGTTATTCTACAACCTAGATAGTAATATGGGGGTACGGACACAATCGTCCCGTGACAGGAATGATTTAAAATCGCTTAAGGCTTGACTACGCTGAATGCGATCGGGTAAATTGTTCCAAATGCCCGTGGTGGATGGGAAAAATGAAGTTTTGTACAGTTCAGTTTTACATGTGGGGCTTGGCGTTCAAGTGGACGTCGTTTGTGGTAAGGATTTGATGCGGATACTAACTGTGGTAGGTCTGGGCTTAAGTACGCGGGGGTTATACCATTGACTATTTTAAAATAAAGGATGCGTTTATGACGACGACGTCTTTGCTACAATGGAATAAAACCGGTTTCTTCATAAAGTAATTGGTGGCTAGTGCCACGGACTGCACCAGTAATGGTTCTTAAAGCGTGTATCTGGAGACTTTCCAATTCATCCGAAAGTGCCTCTGTACAATTATCCCAGATCACATCAGCATAGTCAAAGTGTGGCAGTATAAAAGATTTGAACATAATCTCCAGAGACCGTCTCGATAATCTATATTTATATGAATCTAGGCAAGCTATAAGTAATCGACATCTGGCTATGATAGATTTGCTATGGATATCCCATTTACAGTTATTTTGCAAGATGATGCCAAGGTGTTTGTGTGTAGCAGTACTTTGAAGTGGACTGTTATAGTCAAAGAGTAGGGGAAGTGGTTGGAAGTTCTGGCTACGTGACATGTTCAATAGTTCAGTCTTTAGGTGATTAAAATTTACTTTCCACTTATGGGCCCAAACACTAATTTTCTCGAGATCCGAGTTCCATTGTGTTACGTTTTGTTATGTTGATTTGAGTTGAGTTGAGTTGTTGTGTTGTGTTGTGTTGTGTTGTGTTGTGTTGTGTTGTGTTGTGTTGTGTTGTGTTGTGTTATGTTGCGTTGCGTTGCGCTGTGCTGCGTTGCGTTGCGCTGTGTTGTGTTGTGTTCTGAGTGCTGAATTGCCTCCAATATGTTTTGATTTCCTAGTCTTGCCGTGTCGCGTTGTGTCGTGTCGTGTTGTCAGTGATGCGTTGCGATGGGCTTCGTTGGGTTGTGTTGTGTTGTGTTGTGTTGTGTCGTGTTGCGTTGTGTTGCGTTGCGTTGCGCTGATTGCGTTGCTCTGCTTTGGGTTGGGCTCGGCTGGGTTGGGTTTGGATGCGTTGCGTTGGATTGGGTTGGGTTGGGTTAGGTTGGGCTCGGCTGGGTTGGGTTTGGATGCGTTGGGTTGGGTTAGGTTAGGTTGGGTTGGGTTAATTGCGTTGTGCTCTAAGTTCTGTTCTACTCACAGTTCTGTTCTGTTGTGCTGTGTTCTGTCATAATTTTGTTTTGTCATGTTGGGATTCTTCCCTAGTTTGTTTATTCGTTGTTGTTGTGTTTATTTCTTTGCCTGTTATTTGCCTTTGTATCTATTTTTTTGTATCCCTTTATAATAAATATGTGTTAACACATTTAACCCCAGGGCCGCATTTCCCAAATGTTGGACGTTTGACCTAACCGGCGACTATATATATCTATTATTTGCAGAAGACATATTGACCATGACTGATATTCAAGGGTAGTGCCAGATTAGCTTGGCGCCTAATGGCGCCAAGCTAATCTGGCACTACCCTTGAATAGCATGGTCGATCTATCTCCTACTGAAGTGTGTCGGGGCTAAACGGGTTAACCCGAATGTCTTCCGCGCAAGTCAGTTAACTTTCGCCGAGTTTCCTGTACATGAATATATCCTGTCGCGAACCAAACCGCAAGTGTTAGTTCTTGCAATTCAGCTACAGCGCTGAGTGTGCACGGGATGGCTTGACTGACTGTGATATCTCAAGCGTAGTGCCCCAGTAAGCAAAAGATCGTCAGCCCGACTGAGGTTGTTTTGCTTTCTGGGTTGTTTTTTTCCGGCGCCAAGCTAGTGCCCACTATATCTTTGGGCTGGCGGCGGTTCTGTCCGTTCTCCTGTGACCAACGGCGCGGCTCAGCGTACAGTGGGCCACTTGACAATGTGAGCCGCATCGACTTGCTGCCTGGGCAGGCAATACAGTTTTAACCCGGTAAGTTGCCTGCCCAGGCAGCAAGTCGGGCCTTCACTGCCAGTGATCACGAGTTTCAGTCTCGTCTGTGTGAAACAAACGCGCACGGACCTACATTCGCGTGGAGCTGAACACGGATGTAAATTGGAACAAAGTAGGGCCCCCAAGACTGGGACTGTCAAGGGACATAAATCCTCATGAGTCCACTATGCGACTCGGCGGGGGCTTGTGAGGGTTTATGTATCTCTTCAGTGCAGCTGGGTAGCCCTTGTCCCGGCAGTTAAGCGGGTGATAGTGTGCAAAATTTCCTTAACTCATTCTACCCCAGACACACCAGAGGAAGATAAGGTTCGACCATGATAGTTCAAGGGTGATGCCAGAATAGCTTGGGTCCTATGGGCGCCAAGCTATTCTGGCATCACCCTTGAACTATCATGGTCGATCTGTGTCCTGCACTGCAATGCAGTCTTCAGAGGACAACGGCAAAATTTAAGGATTTCGGTGTTGGGGTAGAATGAGTTAACTCATTCAGCTCGACGGTCGTGTTTCCCAAATTTTGGTGGCGTCATCTAATGACTATGCACCAGTTGCAGGAGATGGATCGACCATGATAATTCAAGGGTAGTGCCAGATTAGCTTGGCGCCGACAGGCGCCAAGCTAATCTGGCACTACCCTTGAATTATCATGGTCGACCCATCTCCTGATGTATTGCGTCAGGGCTGAATGGGTTAAAAGTATATTGTCTTCATGAGTATGTCTTACAATAATGATGAACTTGACAAGCAAAAGTTTGGGGGAGGGGGTTGAGGGAGGGTGGAGGGGCTGGGAGGGAGTGCGTGCCTGACATGTTACCGCCGGTAAAACCTTAAAAAAATTCAAAGCAGGGGGTGGCGGGTGGGAGTGGAAAGGGGGGGGGGGGGTGAGCGGGAGGAGGGGGAGAACTCAGAACTCAGAACCCTGTATTCGGTAGGTCAACGACCCATTCGAATTTGGGTGAGATTAAATAACTGAAAAAAAAAAAACACAACTTGGATGACAAAACGAGAAAGGAAACAGACAAAATAGAAACAAAAACAATTTCGTCTTGGAATAATATAATGATCACACACACACACACACACGCACACACACACACACACACACACACACACACACACACACACACACACACACACACACACACACACACACACACTCACACCCCCCCCACCCCACACACACACACGCACACACGCACGCACGCACACACACAAGCAGCACAGCGCGCACAGACGCGCTGCATCAGAGGTCTACCCCACTATGGGGCAGACTGAACAGATGTTTTGCAGCCATAGGCCCATAGATAATGGCATATTACACAGATAGTTGTTCATTGCGTAATTTAATTGCTTAGACTCTGAACATTGCAAATTTTCTGATAGAGTCACAGTCCAGGGGTTTGCAAGCAACATGCTTATTTCCTCATTCTTAGTATCATTCAAAAGGCTAGCCAAGTACTTATTCCTCAATGCTGTGTATCTATTACAATACAAGATAGATACACAGCATATAGGAGGGGGAGGGAGGGCGGCCGTCTGTGGAGCTGTGTGCCATGGCAGGGGCAGATCAGGGGGGCGGAGAGGGGTGTTACAGGGGTTCCGAACCTCTCCCCCCCCCCCCCGCCCCGACCCAAAATGTTATAACAAAGTCCCTTTTTGGGGTGTTTGGACACCCCCCCCCCCCCCCACACACACACACACACACACACACCTCGCTTTTCGATTTTTTTTTTTTTTTTTTTTTTGGTCCCTTAGAAGCCAGGTCTAGCGTCAGGGAGGCTTTTTGTATCAGTTTCAAGGTCCCAAACAAAATGTTGTCCCCGCCCCCCCCCCCCCCCCGGGTAACTCAGTGATCCGCCCCTCCATGGGCTCTGCTGTGAAGCCGGCAGAGGACAGTAAGTCTATTGGTGTAAAATATTTTCGCAGTAATACAATGGAAATATCTCTTTTCACAAAAATGGCCTTAGTGTCAAACGGCGTTTGCCTTGATAGGCCCAGCCGATACCCAGTGCGCAAAGGCCATCGGGCCGATTGTCGGGCCGCTACCGTTGGCCGCCCGTGCACCGCGCCGGCATTGGAGGTAGTCACCGGCGCCCGGCCTTGACCGGACCGTGATAAAAATTACTATGACCTGTCCGTGATAAAATAAAATAAAAATCATGCCCCCCCCCCCCCCCCCCCCACCCCATCCTTCCGATTCCTACAACACTGTTAGGAGGTTTAAAGTTTCTTAAAATGAAAAACTTCATTTCGGCTGCTCTCAGTTTTTCTCTTCAGCGGCCGTTTCATGTGCCGGCCCGCCGAGGTCACTGCGGAGCCGCCGCGGCACTGACTGACCGGCAGCAGGGGCAGAGTAGAAATCCATTGTTGTCATGTGCCTTCTGAAAAAAATGGACTGTGAACAAAAGGGTAGAAAAGTCTTGTCTTGTCTTGTCTTGTCTTGCCGTATACGCCCACAATCAAACGTGTTGCTCATTGAGGGGAAAGTTTTGTATGCATGTTTTGTATAAAGTCTTAGTTGAGGCAGCACAAAATTGCGGAGAAAACATTGTATCAGTGTATTTCAGATATCGGCAAAGTCTGCTCCGGCTTCTCAGTGTAACCGCCGTGTTGGAGTGCAATAGAAAATAAGGGAAGCAACCGCCTAATATTTTCTTTCGTCCAGAAATAGTACGAGTTGTCTACTAAATTTGCAAGGCATCACCTTACCACACTAAAGACATTTTAGGGGAGCACAGGAGTCGGACATGGCTGGATGGGAAGGGGGATTGTTTTATTACTTTCATATTGTCAAAAGAAGTATGCGAGCTTGCTGATTATTTTTTGTATATTGTCAGCTTATCATATTTAAAATATTGCGCATCGATTCCATCGTTTTGGAGTGTTTTGATGAAACAGTGTTTGCCATTGCTACTTCCGGTAAGATCTGGCCATTACCGTACCTGTAAATAGACAGTACAAATTTTACTTTAAAAGTGGCGAACTGTTCGCTTGATTTTTCGACAAAGAGGACTGAGGTGGTAATTTTCTCTAACTGACACAGTACACATGATCGATGATGCTGAAAAGGCTTACTAGTGGACAGAGATGGTAGGTGAACACGCCTGCAACTGTGGTCTGTTTACATGCTCGTCTGACCTGATCGGGTGTAGTTAAACACACACACATGCAGATGCAGGCTCAGGGAGGACTAAATCTGCGCCAACAAATCCCATTTTAACGCTTTTGCTCTCCGTAGCTCGTTTTGTCGAGGAGATTCCTGGAGAATCTCTGACTAAAACAGCTACCGACAGTCAAAGTGCTAGTACGACCGAGAAAAACAAAATTGTGGACTCCCAAACGCCACTTGGCTGGTAGTCCGAACCCAGTAAGCAAAACACCTTTGGGCCGAAATCAGCTGCATTGAGCCCGCACATGACCTGCGGGTTGATGTGAGCTGCAGCGGGCTTGTTGACGTCAGCCCAAAGGTGTTTTGTTTACTGGGAATGGCTACTATTTCATTTACTAGGATCCTGTAAGGCACTAAGTGACAGTTGTTCCTCCCTTGATAACACTTCAACATATATATTATGTGGACCGACCATAATAGATCAAGGGTAGTGCTAGAGTATTGCTTGGCCATTCAAGTAATTTGAAATGCAGCACAGTGATCATGTTTGATTTACCTTATAAATTGTATTGTAAACTTTAAAGAACTGCCATAATTACTAATTAGTCAGATGTTCTTCCTCTGATTTCAGAGTGTGATGAAAGATGACTCACAGTGGACAGCATCAGGGTTCAGCAGCTGACATTGCACATATGACGACTTTTACAGATTTAATAAGGTGGACAGATGAGTTACACTTTCACCTGCTGCTGGTAGAGTTTCTTTGTCAAATTAGAACACAGTCTGCTTGGCAAATATCCTAGTAGGGACTGTACGTTAATATAGTGATGGAAGGAGAGAGATTTAGACCCAGGGCATCTGACCTGGTTCCGACAAGTTTTGCTGCACAACAGGGCTGGCAGACCCATGAACAGAGACAGATGTTAGACAAACCCCACAAAGTTGAGGAGCCTTACCTCTGTGGTCGGTCTTTCGCCTGGCCTGCAAGTTTTGAGCAAGACACGAAACAGCTTGTGGATGAAAAGCCATACTCATATGTGGGAACCTTTCCTCAAGCCATTTCCACCTCCAGCATGGGTGCACACCAGGATCCGGTACCAGAAACTAAGTCAGTGTTAGATACAAGCAGGGAACCTTTATCTGCCGAGTCTAACTCTATGAAAAGCGCAAGTAGTGGGGATGCCTGGCCTGCAAGCTCTGAGCAACATTTGGAAGAAGAGGAGGGTGAAAGGCCATCTTTGTGTGAAGAATCTGTCTCTCCTAATAACAGCTTTGACTCCGAGAAGCAGGCAGGTGTGCTTGACCCCCATGTGCTCGCAGCTGCTGATACTGTCAACAGTACAGGTGGCTGCATGGACAAGGGAGTTGGTGGAGACAGCCAACAGTTTTCATGCAAGGTGTGCGGGGCATCGTTTGCAAAGCAGTACTGTCTACAGCAACACATTCTGAAACTTCATGGAGGAGATGAGAAGCGGTTTGTGTGTTCCGAATGTAACGCTTCATTTTTCACTATCACAGAGCTGACGGCACACATGCCTAAACATGAGGGTAGGAAACCATATATGTGTTTTGAATGCAACGCCACATTTATTTCTGCAGTGGGCTTGAGGCAGCATGCACTCAGACATTCAGGACAGAAGAAATATAAATGTGAAATATGTGATACTGACTTCATGTTTTCATCACAACTCAAAGTGCATGTTAGGAGGCATAACGGTGTGAAGCCCTATGCATGTGATCAGTGTCAGGCTTCCTTTGTTGACAGAAGCAGTTTTAAAAAACACCTGCGAGTGCACTCTGGAGAAAAACCATTTTCGTGCTCGGTTTGTGCAGCATCATTTTCCCGCTCCACTCATCTGAGGCGACACATGATCAAACATTCAGATGACAGGCCATGTCGCTGTAGCAAATGTGCACTTTCCTTTAAGTGTTTGGACAGCCTTAGAGCTCACATGAAAACCCATTCAAAAGTTAAATCATGTCCTGACACTATGTGCGAGCAAGCTTTCTCTCAATCAGTGTATAAGTGTGATACCCGTCTTTCTTCAAAAAAAAAGCGTAAGGCTCTGTCTTTAAAAAAACAGGGGCATCACACTGGCCGACCAAAGCAATACATATGTGTTCAGTGTGGAGCATCCTTCTTGAAGGCAAGTAAGTGGAAGAAACATTTACATGGGCATACAAGACAAAAGTCTTTCTCATGTCCACAGTGCAGAGGTTCATTCTTTACTGCATCAGCACTAAAGAGACACAGGCTTTGGCAGTTAGGAAAGAGGCCCTTTAAATGTGCTTGGTGCAAGGCATCATTCAGACGTGCACCCACGTTACGGAAACACTCATCTGTACACACACAAACTGAAGGGAAAGTCCACCGTTTAAGAAACAGATATGTTGCGCGCACACAGACAGAAGAGAGTATGTACAGTTTAAAGATGCACTCATCTATACACATCAAGACTGAAGATAAGATCATGTCTAAATGTGAACTTTGTGGGGCTGAATTCAGGGAGCCTGCTCACTTGAGAATCCACGTTATAAGTCACGGCTTTCAGCAGCCACATGTTCGTGATCTGCGCAGAGCTGCGTCCATTAATAGCAGCAGTTCAAAAAAGCTTGAACCAACGCATGTTAACAAAAAATCTTTCATGTGTCCTGTCTGTGCATCAACGTTTTCCCGTTCTTGCCACCTAAAGAGGCACATGTTGAAACACCCAGAGGACGAGCATTTTAAATGTAACCAGTGCTCAGATACCTTTAAGTCTTTTGGTACTTTGAAAAGTCACTTGAAAACACACACTGACACAGTCACAGACAAAAAACGGCCATATACCTGCAAGCTTTGTGGGTCTTCATTCAGAAAAAACCACGGTTTGAAAGAACACATGAGAACACATACTGGGGAACGGCCATTAAAATGTGACATGTGCCCTGCTACTTTTGTCTATGCCCGTTGCTTGGCAAAGCACAGGCAGATACACCTGAAAGATGGCAGTCTTTCCTGCGATGTTTGTGGAAGGGCTTTCTCCAGAGCCACTGGCTTAGAAAAGCATAAACTATCACACGGTCCTATAATAGAGAGTGCGAAGAAGTCCGTTTGAGGAACAGATTAAGTCGATCTTTGTCAGTAATGGTCTCATGGTCTCATGTGAATGCAGCGTCATGGGCTCATCATACTCTATGTCTCTTGCAAATGAAAGGAGCTGGTTGACAATGTGTTCATACAATACGAAGCATGTAAGGTGATGGCCATTCTGCCCCAACAAAGTACAACACTTGGGTCAATCATAACAGTTCAAGGGTGGCGCCAGAATAGCTTGGTGCCTCCAGGCACCAAGCTATTCTGGCACCACCCTTGAACTGTTTTGGTTAGTCCATCTCTTTAAATATTAATTTATTCCTCACAGGATGGCTCTCTTCAGATTTTCAACTGTAGGGTGTAAATTTGAATTCTTTATATACATTATACAATGCACAATGACATACCCAAGAACTATTTTAATCCAGTTATCCTCACAGCAATATTTTGGAATTGTCACCTAACGATTTTGTACCAGTTGCAGGAGATGCATGGACTATGATAATTCAAGGGTTGTGCCAGATTAGCTTATTACCTGATGGCGCCAACCTAATCGGGCACTACTCTTGAATTATCATGGTTCATTCCTCTCTTGCTGTAAGGCGTTTGCGTTAAATGTGTTAAGACTGTGGATGCACAGTGCCCATTGTGCAGTATGGATGACTGAAAATTTGTTTTAGTTGTTGTTTCATGGCTGTTTATTATGTACCTATTTGTGATACTAGTTAACACCTGTTGAAAACAACTGTCAGAAAATACAATGAAATTGCAATGAGCAGTACATACACATTTTGTTGTTTGAGCTCATTAATTTTTTTACTCATGTGCAATAGCAAAGTGAATCTATGTAATTAATGGGCCAGTGGTGGCGGCATCTGTGGCAAAACTTTAATGTTGGCTATTCAAAGTATGATCTTCAAATTTGGCGCATGGGTACTTTGTGGCAAGACCTATATATATAAATTCAAAAGTCAAGCGACAGGGGGTCCAGAAATGGTTAAAAAAAAGCTGTATTTTGGCACAAACTAACTTCTCTCAAATATTATTTTCAACTTCAGACCCAAACTTGGTACAGAGATACCTGATTATAAGACCTTTCTATGCATACTAATTTGGCGGACTGCTCAGAAAGCTCAAGGGTCACAGTAGACCCATAAATAAGTCGGAATAGGGATATTTTCAGATTTTTTACTCAATACTTTTTTCAACTTTAAACCAAAACTTGGTAAAGAGATACCTGATGTAACTTGTAGGACCTTTTTTCGCATGCTAATCTGGATGACCCCTCGGAAAGGTCAAAGGTGACAAGAGGTTGACAAATGTGTTTAAAATGCCAAGTTTTGGACAAAATTTGAATCAGTGAGCCATAAGGGCTTTGCCATTTTTGTTTATAAAACTTTAGGGGCGGATCAGTTCCTTTCCAGGAAGGGGAGGGGGGGGGTGTCCAACTTTTCTTTTATAGTCTGAGAGCTAGCCCGGTCCACCATGCAACCCCCCCCACCCTCCACCCCCCTAGTACTCTATAAGATGGGTTTCAAAGTGTACCCTAGTAAGTCCTGCGATGTTTAAGCCATGTTCCCATAAAATCCTTAGGAACATACCAGAGATATAGCCGATGGCGCAAGGGTACCCCCATTCATGCTCTTCGCGGATGCTAAAATGAGCTGGAGAAACATTTTCCTCTAACTCTAAATAAATCAGAATTCATTCCATTTCCAGTGCCCAAATCGGCACTATTATGTTATTATGTACACCTTCTGCGTCCTCTGCAAAAAACAGAATGAAAAAATATTGAAACTCTGGCTCACAGTGAAGGTATTTGTGCACCCATTAAATGGCCAATTCCGCAAAAACGCAAAAAAAGAGACAAAAATGTGTCAGATGCCTTCAGACATTTTTTATAGCACTGGCAGGCCATTTAACAGGTTTACATCATTACAACAGTATGTCACAATTATTATAAACTTGACTAGGTGATTCCCCCACCCGGGTTTGCCCTGGGGGACTTGGGTGGGGTTAGGTATTTTTTAGTTCCCAGGGTCACCCTGGTCAGCCCCACAGGGTGGGTTTTTCTCTCTATTCTGGGGCATGTGTTTCTGTCTACCCTTTGTCCATTCACCTGTATTTGCCTTTTTAAAACTCTCCCTCCTGTCTGCACTGCCTGTAGCTCTTGATATTGGATGTGTGTTGCTAAATGGTCTTAGCTTTATTTATGCCCCATGTTGTAGGTTTATTTAATGTATTTGACCGGCTGGCGACATACATTCAATTTTCTGTTTAGTTTTTTTTCACAAGCAGTGCAGGCACGTCCTGAGAAAGCCTTGTTGCTGTCGGAACGTTAAGCAATGTACAATCAATCAATCAATTGACTAGGTGATGATGTGATCACTAAGGTTGCCGCAGTGGTTCATTTTGTATCCCTACCCTCAAGTTGTAAAAATACACGAAATTAATTATAAAAAATTACTAATGTTATTCCATTTCATTTTGACCTCACTTTACCTATTACGTTTCAATAATGTGAGCATAAAGTGCAAGAAAATGAGAAAAGTCGGCATCTTTTACGATACGTTTGTGGTGAATGATAGCTTTTTCCCCTTTAGAATTGCCAAATTGGGAAACGTACCTTGTTTCCGATGCCCTCAGAAATTTTAGTTACAACTAATAGGTCTTTTTTTTAGGTTTTAATGGTTAGCATAGAGTACCACAGTTACTCCCAACCTGAGTTCATGATGCTGTGATGCATTTAGGGGCCACAGTGGCAGAATCTGCTGCCCTACCCCCATTTTACCAGTACACAAAGGAACGCAAAATGATCATAACAATTGCTTACGTCATACTCCTCTGTTTAAATATTTTTGTTGCCAGTTTTCTTAACAAGTATGCATACTGAGGATACAAATTTGTGATCATTTCATTAATTTCAATGTGACTCATCAATTTAATTGTAACTATTTTTAATTAAGAACATAAAAGGGGTGGGGTGGGGGGGGGGGTGGGGTGGAGGAGAGTCTGTAAACAGGGGCTGCTGCTAAAGCTTCTACCGTCTGAAGTTGGAGGCACGATGTACCGATGGCTGAAAGAATTCCTCTTCAACAGAATTGCGCGATTGAAGTCGACGGCACACTCAGCAGTTTGACAACTCAGGGAAGATGTATATCAGGGAGGTGTCGTGTCTCCGATCCCTTTAATGTCCGTAAGATATGTGGAACGTTGGACCGTATTTTGATTACAATGTGACCAATCAATTTGTTTGGTTTTCTTTAGTGGAGAAAAAAAGGCAAAAATTATAGACTGCATGAGTGAAACTGGTTGGTCTTTTAGGAGATATTTTACCTAGCGTAAAGCGGGTCTATTAAGGTCTACCCTTTTATTTGCCTTTTTAAACTCTCCCTACTGTATGCGCTGCCTGTAGCTCTTGATATTGGATGTGCGTTGCTAAATGGTCTTAGCTTTATTTAGGCCCAATGTCGTAGGTTTATTTAACGTATTAGACCGGCTGGCGACAAACATTCAATATTCTGTTTAGTTTTTTTTTTTCTTTCCACAAGCAGCGCCGGCACGTCCTGAGAAAGTCTTGTTGCTATCGGGACGTTAAGTAATGTACAATCAATCAATCAATCTTTTCATTTTTTTTTTTTTTTTTGTCTACTAAGGTGTAAGTATGAATATGCGTAATAAAGTTTCATGGTTCCTAACAGCCAAAACAATGTTATGAAAATACTTAGTTTCTACATGTCCACCACGAGATCACCAATTCCACCCCCATTTTTTGCACAGTGCAGGCACGTCCTGAGAAAGTCTTGTTGCTGCCGGGACGTTAAGCAATGTACAACTAACCAAACCCGTTTTTTGCAACGTTAAAATTCCTTGATGGCCGTCTTTAAATTTTACACTGTTCTGGCTGCCAATAAGTGAGTTGTCAAGAGCTCGGCAGGGGTTCTCAGAGTTTGGTGTACAGGGGCGCGTCCTGGTCAAAACTGCAAGTGGACCGCTTTTCTGAATGGACAGGTCTGGAGAATGTGTTCAGGAGACTGATTTTCTACGCCACATTCGCATAGGGCTGTTTCTGCATGACCCAGTCTCAAGAGGTGAGTCCAGAGTGATCAGTGCGTAGATGGAAGATGGTGGTCTGGCTCTCCCTTTTCAGCTTGTTGATGTCGTCTGCCGGCCACGGGCTGCAGCCGCCGTTTTGCTGTTGCCAATCACTTTTTTTTTTTTTTTTTTAACAGGAGGTTGTGATCTCGAGGTAGTCTGGCGCCTGCTTTGGTCAGGCTGCATCCCCATTCCCAGCTACTCCAGATGCATTGGAATCCACTGAAGCACTATTTTGCAGGCATGGGACTTTTCCTACTTTTGGCGGAAATCCTTCTTTTTCCCCTTCATTTTGGTCATTTTTTAGATCAGTGCAAATTCGCTGAGAATTTGTTTTGAGTTATGGTGCATGTTAAACATGTATCGCTATCCTGCCGTATTCGCATATTGCCCTTTGCTGAAATGACCAAGTCACCGGAAGTGGCACAAGCTACCGTTTTTGTTTGAAAAACACAACCGTACAGCGTGGCACGGTGAGTGTTCGAGTACGAGTCGCAACTACCCTCCCCCCACCCCCTCCTCCCCGCTCGATTATTTTGGACCTTGGAAGGAACGTCTAGTATGTCCGTCACGCGCCTCCTCCCTCAACCCCTCCGCCCCCCCCCCCCCCCCCCCCCCCCCGCTCCGCTTACCGATTTCCTACAATTTGATCTCAACCCGGTCTCCTGTCTGATTTTGTGGCGGCTGGACAGGGCATCCAGTCTATCTTGAAGCTTCCTGGTGAGGAGATCAGTGGATCAAGCTGCTGCCTTACCCTAGCTCGTGCTCTGCTGTTGTGTTAAGCGCCTGCAGATCTGTACGTTAGTTGGAGCTGGTGCCGCCAGCTGGTAAGGAGAGGGAGGTAGTAGTGCGGACTGCACAACAGATGCAAATGCCACTTCCTCCGTTCCGCACGGCGTCTTGTGCGAACCCGCTTGTGTAGATGTGAGCACAGCTGCTGTGAGGGTAGCGTTTGTGCATAATCTCCAGCGAGATGGCTTTGTTCAGTGCCGCGACCTTTGGCAAAGAGTCCTGGAACATCGTTTATGTTGTCGAGGAGGCTCTTTCGAGACATGATGTCCAGATATCTGAAGGGAGCTCTTCACACATCTTTGGGTTTGGTTCCAGGACGTCAGTTTTAGCCCTTTGCAGGACCTTTAGTTGGCGGTTCAGACTTGGACGTTTCTGACGGTTCTTGGACTGCTCTTGTAGTCTCCAGTGCTGTCGGTGTTTAATCTCTTCATCTTGTGTGCTGTTCTGCATTCCAGTGGCTCCAATGTCCTCCATTTCCTAAATTGGGGTACTCCAGTTGGCTCTAAGGCTGTGTTTGCTTCCAACGACAATCTCAGGGCTGTGTGTGAGCAGGTCAAGATCCCCTACATCGACCATGTCCCCCGTTTCTTGACAGGTAATCTTGCGCCGCGTCAGACTCTGTTCCAGAGAGACAGAAGTCACCTGACAGAGGAAGGCACCAAGCGACTGGCACTCGCCATCAGGTTCGCCGGAGCAGCACGCCGCTCACCAGGATACGATGTGCCAAAAGCGGATCGTCATGCGCCTACCAACCCTCAAAATCGAGGACCACAGCACTACCAAAATCAGGCTTCTGGCAGGGGCACAGGATGGGGACAAGCAAATGGAGGAAACAATTTCAAAGTCCATACCCATCCCAACCATTCCCACCCCAACCATGCCCACACCAACGCCCACCCCCACAACAACCAAACCCCTCCCAGCCAAGCTAATTCCAACCACGTTCAAGCCCATTTTCAACAGTCTCAAATTTGCCAAGCCCATTCTGCTCAAACCCAGTTCAACATGTCTGACAATGCCATTTACAACTCTGCCCAGCCTGGTTACCCCCCGACATTCTGTCCCCAGCAACGTCACGCCGGGCAGTTCACTCCGTCAGAACGCGAATTTCCTCGCATTCCACCTTCCGACCAAGACTCTAACAGCGCCCTTCACGCCCTCGCCGCCGCTAATCCCACACCGACCAGAGGGTGGGAGAGCCCTGCAATTACACCCGGATTAGACGCAACGCAGAGGATGCGCATGCTTGCGCAGCTCCTACAGCCATTCATTCAGGGCTTTACCGGCTAATAATCTCATTAACCCTCCTGTGCATGCAACCACCGGTGCTGCAAACAGTACATGCTGCAAACAGTACCGATGGATGCATGAACAAGAGGATTAATTGTCCATTGTTGGGTTAATAGGTGGTGTCTACTATTAACTGATTAGCTGCGATATCAACTGACAAGAGTTAACCGCAGCCTTTCCTACAGGGATTTATCTGCCACTAATTTGCTTAACCCCGTTGTGCATGCAACCACCGATGCTGCAAACAGCACCGGTGGATGCATGAACAAAAGGGTTAAGTTAGTTTTCATTGTTGAACTAGTAGGTGGTGTTCATCACTGATTTACTGACGCTTTAATTAGACGTTTATATTTGGTGATTGTGAACACGAGCACGGCAAGCTGACTGCTATTGTTACAGATGTAACTTGTTCTTACCGTAAATCAGTTAGACTGACTACCAACGTTATTGTCTGCATCCAAAAGGTTACACTGTGCTGTTTGTTGATTACTTTGGTTCTACCTTCTAGCCACGTTGGTCATAAACTGATGTGACAGTAACATTGAGTGTTACCACCAGAGACTGTGTTAGTTTACACTGTAAAGATTGTGCTCATTTAAAAAGAAAGACTTAATTTTCAGTCTCTTTCGTGTCTTTACAGTGAGACAGACTATTAGCTTGAGTGATTTAATCAAAATTGTACTGGAACGACAAAGAAGGGAACTTAGTGACAGCCGAACATACAGGTGTTCCATGCGGCGTTTCAAGTTGCGTCACTTAACTTATTTCATGTGGTTCAGTCACTCCCGCAGCGAGTTTTTGAGAGCTCAGTAGCTTAACTGCTACTTGTTCTCTGGAGGACTTTTATTCAATTACGTGGCCTTTTATCGTTTTATAGTTTTATAGTATTGTTTATTTCCGTGTTTTTCTGTATTCAATTGATTCTTCATTGTTTATCTTGTGCACTCTGTATTTTGTAATAAGTCCAAGCGAATTTTCCATCAAAGGTGCAGTTATGAGAATAGGGCACCTCAATGTGTTTCATTTGTACAACAAACTAGCCGACATATCTGTATATATTAACGATCCTACACCGTTCCACCTGTTTGGACTCAGTGAGACGCGTCTGAGTTCCTGTGTAAGCGATGCAGCAATCAGTATCCCCAATTTTTCAGTTATTAGACGAGACCCCTTGTCTCCCGGTCAAACTGGCATCGCTGTCTATATTCATAATTCTATCCAGCAATTAGTTCATCGACGCGTCGACCTAGGCAAACGATGGGGGTGGAGTGCGTATGGGTCGAAGTTAAGTGTCCGAAATCTAAACCGGTATTAATTGGGTTCTTATATAGAAATCCCGCCACAACGTTTGAGTGGTACGATCAGTTTAGTCATAACCTTGATAGAGCTTTAAAAAAGAAGGCCGACATTCTTCTATTGGGCGATTTTAATATAGATTTACTTAAGCCGCACCCCTCCTGGGGCTCAACGTCATCTCTGTTTGGCTTAGTACAGTTAGTGAAATCACCCACCAGAATTACTCCAACTACTTCCACGCTTATAGACCACATATATACTAATAAACCCAAAGCCGTCTCTGACGTTGATGTCTCAAATCTTAGTGTTAGTGATCATTATCCTGTGGCTTGCTCCTGGTCTTCTAAACTCCCTAAACCAAAAAAGAACGGCCATACAACTATAACGTATAGGACATTCAAACACTTCAGGAAAGACGAATTTCTATTTGATCTAGAAAATACTCCTTTTAATGACGTGCTCCTGTCCTATGATCCTAATACCGCCCTCAGTATTTGGTACTCTCTTTTCCTAAATGTACTTAATAAACATGCTCCTCTACGCGAGAGGAGGGTAAAATCTAACACTCTTCCTCCCTGGCTTACTCCGGAAATCATGCAGGCGATGGCGCTTAGAAACGATCTACGTAGCAATAAAATGTTCACTGAATATAAGCAACAGCGTAACCGTGTTAAATACATGATCAGAGAGGCAAGAAAAAAGTTAGTTCGTGACACGGTTAAAGACAGCAAAGATACCTCTACTATATAGCGCCTTCTAAACACACTTACTAGGGGGTCTCCAAGTACCGCAACTACCATTCCCACTAATCTTGCTGCTGATACATTCAATGACCATTTTCTTTCGATTGTCAAATCTCTAATATCGACAAGCCAGGATAACATTTATCACCGCTCAAATTTGCTATCTGAGTTTTGTCAACAAAGAACAATGGGCACAGCCCCCTTCAACATCCCGATGTTAGCTGTTCATGAAGTGGGTTTACTCATAAGTAACCTTCCAAATAAAAAGTCCTCGGGGCCTGATGACATCAGCCCGAAAATACTTAAACTGTCTCTCCCATACATTGTAGAATCCTTAACTTATATTTATAATCTCTGTATCCAGCATAATACTTTTCCTAACGAACTTAAATATGCCAAAGTAATTCCACTTCCAAAAACAAAAGATCGTTCTGACCCTAATAATTATCGGCCTATTTCTTTATTATCTGTTTTGTCCAAACCACTGGAAAGGCACGTTCATAAACACCTGCTTGCTTACCTAGAAAACCGTAAGCTCCTGCACCCTTTCCAATCCGGATTTCGTCCGCAGCATTCATGCCACACAGCACTTACACGCCTTGTTGACACATGGCTCAAGGGTATGAATAAGTCACAGTTAACAGGAGTAGTCTATCTGGATTTTAAGAATGCTTTTGATCTGATTAACCATACTATTCTGACTGCTAAGCTTCACACATACCTCAATAACGGAGACGCAGTTGCTTTTTTCACATCTTACCTTACTAAAAGAAAACAAAAGGTTCTTGTTCATGGCTCATACTCCTCTTTCAAAGATGTAAGCTTCGGTGTGCCCCAAGGGTCTGTACTGGGCCCTCTACTGTTTTGCTTATTTATCAATGATTTGCCTCTACATATTACTTGCCAAGATGTACAATGCGACCTTTTTGCTGACGACACCTCAGTTCATACTACTAGTAAAGATATACAGGTAATTTCCGACAACCTACAACAAAGTCTTCATGAAGTATCAGCTTGGTGTATAAACAATTCTATGGTTGTTCATCCAGCCAAAACGAAATCGATGGTAGTCGCCACGCGCCCAAAACAGCAGATAATGCCTCTATTACTTAACCTTTCACTTAAAGGTAGTCAGGTAGAACAGGTAAATGAACATCGAGTACTGGGGATTACAATCGACAATCAGCTAAAATGGCAAGCTCATACAGACGCCTTATGCAAAATAGTAGCCAAAAATCTCTTTATGTTATCAAAACTGAAATATTATACTGATTCAGATACCCGTAAACTATTTTATAACGCTCACATACGTTCTTATATCGATTACGCGTCATCGGTATGGGATGGGTGTAGTGAGGTCCATTTAAAGAGACTCAGTTCCCTACACAGACGAGCGGCCAAAATAATCTGCCCTGATCCACACCTAAGCACTGAAGAAAAGCTCTCAAAAGCAGGTCTCCTGCCACTTCAAGATCATTTTAAATATAACAAAGCAATCTTTATGTTCAAAGTGTGGAAACGCAAAACACCTGAGTACATCTCCACTTTGTTCCGTAAGTCTGAGTCCAAGCTTGGAAACATCAGAAAGCTTTTCATAGTCCCAAAACCAAGGATCGATCTATATAAAACTAGCTTATCCTTCTCAGGGGCACTTTTCTGGAATGCCCTTCCCGACCATGTAAAATCCGCCTCCTCGCTAGCCTGTTTTAAAAAGGGTATCTGCAAATATTTTGTGGATCACTCGTAGGGATGACTTAACCACTTGTATTATATGTTTCTTTTTATGCTGGGTCCAATTTATTCCCAATTAAGTCTGTTATCCTTTTCATCTATCATTTGGACTACTTAGCTCTATGTGTGAAGGGGGGTGGGTGGGGTGGGGGGTGTCTGTGATTCTATGAATATGTCTGTCTATGTGAATAGTGTTGTCATCTCTTTGCAAGTATTATGTTTATTTATATGTATGTATATTTGTAGTTAGTCTTGTAGTTGTTAGCAACGGCAGGTTTGTAAAATGGCTGTGTCGATGACGATGTCAATGCCTAAACCGTTGTAAAATAAAGTTTCATTGATTCATTGATTCATTGATTCTAAGAATGTCACTGCATCATGAGAAAAACCCATGTTCTGCATCTTGTCAAGCCTGGCTTTGTTGTTTTTGGAGGCAGTGTTTCATGTTGTCGAAGTATCTTGGCATCGCACTACTGGTCTGACCGAGCTGGTGTTTGCTTGCGTCAGGATGCTGTAATTTGCGCCAATGTGGTCCCCACCAGTTTCTTCATCAGAGACATTTTATTTTCGCAGCTCTAGCTTCCATGGCTTCGATGTGAGGCCTCCACGTGAATCCAGTCATTTATTTGTTGCCAGTTAAGTTGGCCTGTTTGTCTTTGGTACTGGAAGGTCTCCAGTTTTAAAGGTGACGTCTTCCATCTGATTGAAAGAAATGGTCTAGCTCAGTGTGAGTGGCCATCTTTCAGTCCTGCTGCTGACTCTGTTGGCAGCATCCTGGATGATTCTGAAGGAATGCTATTTCTGTATGTTCTGCTGCGCTCCACACTGCAAAGTCATCCGCATAGAGGATGTTTGAGATGAACCTTGGTACTGCTTTACTGATGTCATTAATGTAGACCAAGAACAGCATCAGACACAACATCTCCCAGAGGTACACCTTCCCTTGAGTTTGACACGACTGCTGAATGTGCCGTTTACTTCAGTCTCGCTGTTCTGTTAAAGAGGAAGTTTTTCAGCCATCGGTACATCGTGCCTCCCACTCCAGACGATAGAAGCTTCAGCGGCAGCCCCTGTTTACAGACGTTTACTCATAATTTTATGCCTTAACTATAAACAGTTACAATTAAATTGATGGGTCACATTGAAATTAATGAAATGATCACAAATTTGTATCCTCAGTATGCATACTTTGTTAAAAAAAACTGGCAACAAAAAAATTTAATCAGAGGAGTGTGACGTAAGCAATTTTTAATGATCATTTTACGTTCCTTTGCGTACTGGTAAAATGGGGGTAGGGCAGTACTTTTAGCCACTGTGGCCCCTAAATGCATCACTGCATCATAAAATAAGGTTGGGAGTAACTGTGGTACTCTATCCTAACCATTAAAACCTTAAAAAAAAAAAAAAGACCTATCAGTTGTATCCAAAATTTCTGAGGGCATCGGAAACCAGGTGCTTTTCCCAATTTATTCGGCAATTTTAAAGGGGAAAAAGCTATCATTCACCACGAACGTATCGTAAAGGATGCCGACCCACCTTATTTTCTTGCACTTTATGCTCACAATATTGAAACGTAATAGGTAAAGAGAGGTCAAAATGAAATGGAATGACTTTGGTAATTTTTTCTAATTAATTTGGTGTAATTTTACAACTTGATACAAAATTAACCACTGTGGCACTCACAGTGATCACAGCATCACCTAGTCAAGTTTATAATAAGTGTGACATACTGTTTTAAGGATGTAAGCCTGAAAATGGACTGCCAGCGCTATAGAAAATGTCTGAAGGCATATGACACATTATTTTTGTCTTATTTTGCGTGTTCGCGGAATTGACCATTTACTGGGTGCACAAATATCTTCTCTGTGAGCCAGAGATTCAATACTTTTTTTAAATTCTTTTTTGTTTGTTTGTTTGTTTGTTTGTGTGTGTGTGTGTGTGTGTGTGTGTGTGTGTGTGTGTGTGTGTGTGTGTGTGTGTGTGTGTGTGTGTGTGTGTGTGTGTGTGTGTGTGTGTGTGTGCAGAGGACGCAGAAGGTGTGCCTTAACATAATATTGCCTGATTTTGGGTTCTGGAATGAATTCTGATTTATTTAGAGAAAGATGTTTCTCAAGCTCATTTTAGCATCCGCGGAGCATGAATGGGGGTACCAGTGGCCGAAACGCTCGGGCGGAGGGGGTGGGGGTGGAGTGGGGGAGGGGGTTGTAAGTGGCAGCAGCCGTGTAAGAACCTTTCCCATAATGGCCGAAAGGGGAGGGGGGGGGGGGGGTAGGGAGGTTGGCGCTGGCCATATGAGGACCGTTGACCATTGGGATGAGTTCTGGACCGCCCACCCGCGCTGATCCGCCCTTGCAATTTTAAACATACACGCGCACACACGAACAGATCGACGAAATTTCAGCCTGCCCGGCTGTTTGGGTTCTCATCTGCTTGGCAGGTAACATGCTTCGTTGTGAGGCAAGGCAAAAATACACGTGTACAGTGTGCATTGATTTGGTGCGGGACGGGAGGGGGGAGGGGGGGGGGACACGTAATATTCAAAGCCAAGAGGTTTTAACCCCTTCTCTTCCAGCGGCTGTAAATCTGTTCATTCAACCACCAAAAGCCTCCGCAACCTTCCAAGGACCATGGATGCAACATTCTCAGCAAGAGGCTAGATCCTCATGAGTCCCCGCAGTTGCGGGGGCTCATGAGAACCTATACCTCATGCAGTTGGTTGGTGTTCACTTTTTCTCGGCAGTCAGCGGGTCAAAGGCAGTACAATAATCAGCGAAGAAAGAAACACTTTCAAATGACCCCCACCCAGGTCTGCCCTGGGGGGCGTGGGTGGGGTTAACTATTTTTTAGTTCCCAGTGTCACCCTGGTCAGCCCCACAGGGTGGGTTTTCCCCTCTATTCTGGGGCATGTGTATCTGTCTACCCTTGGTCCATTCACCTGCCCTGGGGGACTTGGGTGGGGTTAGGTATTTTTTAGTTCCCAGGGTCACCCTGGTCAGCCCCACAGGGTGGGTTTTTCTCTCTATTCTGGGGCATGCGTTTCTGTCTACCCTTTGTCCATTCACCTGTATTTGCCTTTTTAAAACTCTCCCTACTGTCTGCACTGCCTGTAGCTCTTGACATTGGATGCGTGTTGCTAAATGGTCTTAGCTTTATTTAGGCCCCATGTGTTAGGTTTATTTAACGTATTTGACTGGCTGGCGACATACATTCAATGTTCTGTTTTCTGGTTTTTTTTCACAAGCAGTGCAGGCACGTCCTGAGAAAGCCTTGTTGCTGTCGGGACGTTAAGCAATGTACAATCAATCAATCAATCCATTCACCTGTATTTTCTTTTTTCAAACTCTCCCTACTGTCTGCGCTGCCTGTAGCTCTTGATATTGGATGTGTGTTGCTAAATGGTCCTAGGTTTATTTAGCGTATTGGACCGGCTGGCGACATACATTCAATATTCCTTTTAGTTTTTTTCCCCACAAGCAGTGCAGGCAAGTCCTGAGAAAGTCTTGTTGCTGTCGGGACGTTAAGCAATGTACAACCATCTTTCAAATGACATGAGCAAAACCGTGCTGCTCTTGTCATTCCAGAGCGTGTTTATGATTTTATTTCACCAGCACAAGGCTAGAGTTTTTATTCATCGTGAATTTTGTCGAAGGAATACGCAACGAACAGAGAAACACGTTTAAAAAGGACAAGTATGGCACAGTTTATCAACAAACTGTGTTGTATTTGTTCTTTCTAGGCGTGTTTCTTTATTTTGTGGGGTATCTCTGCGTTTTTACGCCTTCAGTTACCTTACCTTTTTTGTTCTGGAATTTAAATAAAGGCCCTTATAGTTTCAGTGGCGGATTGGGGGGGAGGGGCTAAAGCCCCCCCCCCCCCACGTCATCATTGATGGTTATTTGTGGAAGTTGTGTTTTACTATTCGATAGTTTTTCTGTTCTTGTACGGTGTATTTCACAATTGTCTCACTGGATCGGTGGGTGAGCCTAGTGAGTTCATGGGCCTATAGTCAAATATATATACCACAGTCCTTCACCCAGACATAGAGTGCCATGTGCCCTGCACTCACAGGGGCTCATGTAAATCAGTGCCTCTTGCTGTGCGATACAATCCACATTGCATCCTCAGACTGAGACAGCCATCTGGCAATAAGCCGCTGACTGCTGGTCAACCCCATGTGGGGCCCAACTCGGTCCCTTAGCCATGCATAGAGTTTAATGTTCCCCTTTAGTCACAGGGGCTCTTAAAAAAACATTACCTCTTTTTGTGCGATACCATTCACATTGATTCTCATACGTGGCAGTCATCTAGGAAGTCTACGACCGTGGACACGCCAACTGTGATCAGAAAGCGAGAAATCAACTGCGGGTTGAGCAGCCGACCGGTCTGGGTGTCACAGGTGATTCTTGTTTTACAAACTTGTCCTTTTTAATGACAGAGATAGGTACAAACAAGCCAGGTATGCAGTACACAAAACAATTAAGACTGCCAAGCGCAACTTCAGAGACAGACTAGAACAGAAAATCGCATCTAGTAACCATAGGGACATCTGGCAAGGCCTCAAAGACATTACAAACTATAAACAAGCTTCCAAGACTGCTGATGTTACAGATGCGTCTCTCCCAGACACTGAATGACTTTTATAGTCGTTTCGACAAAAAGAATACGGCCCCACCTTCTGAGAACCCACCATTCACTGTTCTAGACGCCGATGTCAGGTGCATGTTTCAGCGTCTAGACTGCAGGAAAGCTGCCGGTCCAGATAACATTTCACCACGCTTACTCAGAAACTGTGCGCACCATCTCTCGGGCGTCTTTACTGACATTTTCAATATGTCTCTCTCTCAGTGCACCGTTCCTCAGTGTTTCAAAAGGTCCACCATCATTCCTGTTCCGAAAAAATCCAGTGTCCTCCCTAAACGACTATAGACCGGTCGCTCTGACCTCAGTTGTCATGAAGACGCTTGAGCGCCTGGTCCTCCGGTTTCTGAGAACACTTACTGATCCTCTGCTGGATTGTTTTCAATTCGCGTATCGCGAAAAACGTTCCGTGGAGGATGAGGTGTCACTTGGTTTGTTTTATGTTTTACAACACCTTGAAATCCCAAACACCTGTCCCAGAATTTTATTTGTTGATTGCAGTTCTGCTTTTAACACCATTATTCCATCCAAATTGTACCAGAAGATCCAGAAAATCGGAGTTCTAAAAGCACTGTGCCTCTGGACCCTCGATTTCCTGTTGATGAGACCACAGGTCGTTAAAATTGGTGGAAATGTGTCATCCACCCTCATTTTATCCACGGGCACGCCTCAGGGGTGCGTGCTCTCCCCTATACTTTACTCCCTGTTTACTTATTATGACTGTGCTTCATGCCATGCCAGTACTAAAGTTCTGAAATTTGCAGATGACACCACAGTGGAAGGGTGCATTACAAACTCAGACGAATCCGCCTACCGTAGTCATGTGGAGACTCTAATTAGTTGGTGCAATAACATCAACCTTGAACTGCACTCTGGCAAAACAAAAGAAATGATTGTGGACTTTAGAAAGAAACAGTCCCCTCCCCCTTCCCCTCTTGTGATCAATAGTGAAATCATTGAAACAGTCCAGAACTTTAAGTTTCTTGGCACTGCCCTGTCATGCGACCTTAAGTGGGAGGAAAACACTCGCCTCATCGTCCAAAAAGCACAGCAGCGATTGTTCTTCCTGCGACGTCTGAAAAGTTTCGGTCTCGGTGCCCACATGTTGATGCAATTTTACCGAGCTGTGATTGAGAGCGTGCTCACCTTTTCGATCAGGGTTTGGTATGGTTCCATCACGGCCAAAGAGAAAATCCGACTGAGTAAGGTGGTCAAGACCGCTTCAAAAATCATAGGCAGAGATCTTCCTAGCCTGGACTCGCTGTACCAGCAGCGTCTCTTACGTAGAGCAAGTCTGATCTCCAGTGATTCTACCCACCCCGGCAATGAGCTTTTCCAAATTCTACCATCAGGGCACAGGTACAGCTCCATCAGTACCAGGACAAGTAGATTCCGCAACAGTTTTTTCCCTCTGGCTGTTCGCGCTCTCTCTGATCAACCGGACTGATTGGAGAGAGCGCGAGTGGCGAGTGAGAACTGTGTACAGTCAGCTTTTAACTAAATCAGATGTTACTGTTTGTGTGTGTGTGTGTGTGTGTGTGTGTGTGTGTGTGTGTGTGTGTGTGTGTGTGTGTGTGTGTGTGTGATTTTAGTCTTAGTAACTGACATCAAGACAAATTCCAATGTTTTTATTGTTGTGTACATGGAAACATATGGCAATAAACTATCTTATCTTCTCTTATCTTAATCCCGTTACACATCACTCTCTGAGCGCAGTGTCATAGTCTCACTCACAGTGCGTAGCTTTGCCTTTTGAGGTACTGTCCGTGGACATGCAACAGTGCCCACCAGAGGAGCAGTGTAGTCATTGAAGCGTGTTACCAGAGGGGAGGTGTGAAATGTCTTGATTTTGACCACTAACTCTTAAGTAATCGTCAGCCAGTGTAAGAGGTATACATCGTAGGTGATCATGACTATTTCTGTGATCTGATCCTGTGTTCCTCATATGGAAGAGGTTTGTGGGTGTATAGAGCAGTATCACAATTTTCACAATGACCGTGTTGTTCCTCAGACGCAGGAGTAATTGGTAGTGTAGTGTTGTCAAACACAAGAGGTGATTGCTCCCGCAGAAACTCCAGGTAGAACATTCTTTTTAGTAAGAAAATTAACACCATATAAGAATCAGAAGTGCCAGATTAATTTTTTTTTTTTTTTTTTTTTTTTTTTTTTTTTTTTGTTGTTAGCGAGGTGGGGTGGAGGCGGGGAGGATCTAGGAGGACAAGTGCATGTAGCTCTTCCTTTTAAAAAAAGTGCCAAAAAGCGGTGCTGTATCCCGAGATAAAAAACAAACAAACAACATTAAAAAACCCAACGAAACAAACGGCAACAAAAAACCAAAACAAACACGCATAGAGAAAAGAGAACGGTTACAAAACAAAAGTACAATTATAAAGAAAATCTCAAAAAGGAAAGCACCAAGAAAGAATAACTTCAAAACAACTTATTTGTAATTATTCTTTTTAAACGTGTTTCTTTCTTTGTTGTTCACCCACCCGGGTCTGCCCTGGGGAACTTGGGTGGGGTTAACTACTTTTTAGTTCCCAGGGTCACCCTGGTCAGCCCCACGGGGTGGGTTTTTCCCTCTATTCTGGGGCATGTGTTTCTGTCTGCCCTTTGTCCATTCACCTGTATTTTCATTTTGTAAACTCTCCCTACTGTCTGCGCTGCCCGTAGCTCTTGATATTGGATGTTTGTTGCTATATGGTCTTATGTTTATTTCTTAGGTTTATTTAGCATATTAGACCGGCTGGCGACATAATTCAATAATTATTTTGTTTGGTTTTTTTCACAAGCAGTGCAGGCACGTCCTGAGAAAGTCTTGTTGCTGTCGGGACGTTAAGCAATGTACAACTACTACTTTCTTTGTTATGATTTTATGCTCGCCTGATAGTCACCTTTTTGGTCTGGATTTCCTTTGCGTGACAGTTTGGAAAGGGGGAGGTGGGGGGGGCTGTTGGGCCCTCCCGTCGACACATCCTCTGGATCCGTCCCTGAGTTTAACGGGTTTAACCCCAAGGCCAGCTTACGACTATGTACCAGTTGCAGGAGATGGATCGACTTTGATAATTCAAGGGAAGCACCCGAATTTGAGCCATTTTTGAAAGGCCTATCTCTTACGTGATGAATAAGTATTGATCCAGGGCCTGTAGAATATTCCCGTTAGAAACATAAAAATAATACTCTGGCTGTCTTTCCTGTTTCAGTGTGACATATTTGGCTTGTGTCAAAGAAATGTGGACTCTACAAGGTGTACTGGCACGTTGCATCAGTATGTTCTACCGGCACTGGACGAGAACCGACACTGGGCCAGAAGTGGGAAAAAAAAAAAAAAAAAAAAAAAAAAAAAAAACCCATCATGTTGTCGGCAATTGAGTGTTGTCATCATATGAAAGAGATAGCAAAAGTATTAAGAGAGGCTGAACAGAACATTAGTTTTCAGTTTCTAATAGGAATGTTCTACAGGCACTGAATCGGTAGTAACTGTTCTTCACCTTCATAGGCTTTAAAAAATGGCCGAAATTCAGGTGCCATCTATACTAATGGCCAAAACTTAAGGGCCACTTTTTATCGCAGATGCACCGATAACACCACACACATAATGTAACAATACTTGGAGTCAGTACTTTGCTAATTTATTCATTAACAATTTCAATTAGGTTTTGAGTAAATCAAGCAATTGTAACAACAGCAGTACGTTAGAATGTTCACTCACCTCCCATTGGAAAAGTCACACTAGACTGGTCCAGTCAGTAGCGAGTGTACCCACCATTTGCAGCCAAGCATTCAATGCAGAGTTGACGCGTGGAGTTCACCAGGGTTCGGAGAACATGTTGTGAGATCGTTTCCCACTCTTGATGCAAGAACTGAGTCAGCTGGGAGACGCCTTGAGGTGGGGGTGGTTGCTGCCTACACGTTGCCCCAGCACGTCCCAGAGGTGCTCGATGGGAGTCAAATCAGGTGAACGAGCTGGCCACTCCATCCTCACGATGCCCCGTTGCTCGAGGTACTCGTCCACCACACGGGCGCGATGAGGTCGAGCGTTGTCCTGCAGAACAGATTGTCGCCTATGGCTTGGAGAGCTGGCTGGTTGAGGGGCTGCACAATCTCGTCCCGTTAGCGCAGTTCAGTCAGGGTGCATCGGATGACGTTGAGGGGGGTCCTGCCTTCCATGCTGAAGCCTGCCCAGACCATGACTGAGCCTGCTGCGTAGCGATCCAGCTCTTGGGCGCATCCATCCGTAAATCGCGCGCCCTGGCATCTCCAGACCCTCATCCTGCCGTCGTTGAAGGACACAGTGAACCGTGACTCATCAGTAAACAGAGCCTGAGTCCACTGGAGTCTGTTCCACCTCACATGTTGACGACACCAGGCAACCCGGGCTCTGCGATGAGCTGGAGTGAGGGGTATTCTCACTGCTGCTCTGCATGAAGCCAGGCCAATTTCCTTCAGACGTCGGCAGACTGTGCTTCTGCTGACGTTAACGTTTGCAGCTTGCATCAGTTGACGTCGCAGAGTGGTTGACGTGACAGTTCGGTCGCGCAGAGCCGCCACGCAGAGGTATCTGTCCTCCCTTCTGCTGGTGCAGAGCGGGCGTCATGAGCAGGGTCATCTTTCTGCCCTTCCAGTTTCTCGGAATCGTACCAGCAGCCTCTGGATCACTGAATGAGACACCCCAAGACGTCTCCCAACTTCTCGTCCAGAAATTCCATCCTGCATCCATGCTCGCGCCCTGCATTGATCCGAGGCTACTGGCGTTAGGCTTTGTCGTGGTGGCATGGTTAGAAAGTGATAATTATGCCCCTACTGTACCGGTATTTGTAGCGAAACAGAAGTGCTCAGTGTTAACGACTGACCCCTTTAGCACGTGCATCACTACTTTACCGAGTTTTCCACCTGCCTGCCTTTGGTATGCTTGCCAATATCGCACAGCTTTTCACAAAAACTGATGATGTTCAACGTGCATTTGACACGATTGTGGAAATTGATGAATTTTTGTCTATTGTTTCCTGTACAGTGGACTGTCTAAGGTCAACTTTTAACCCATTTGGATCGAAAGAACATTGTATTTTATTAGCGTACTTGCGACGATAAACAATGACACAAAAAGTGGGGTGGCCCTTAAGTTTTGACCATTAGTATAGTTCAAGGTGCAAAGTTTAAAAAAAAAACGCTCCTGAATTTCAGCCATTTTCTGAAGGCCTATCTCTTCCAAGATGAGGGGAGCTTGGTGGCTCAGATGGTAGAGCGTTCGACACTAGTTTGAAAGGCCACGGGTTCGAACCCAGCTGGGGTCATTATTTGTTCAGACGCTATTCTGTTCACTGTTCACTGTGTCCTTCAGACGCTTAGCGTACTTAAACATACCAACCCAAACAAAGCGGCTGGGCCAGATGGTGTTAGATCAAATGTGTTAAAATTATGCGTTGAACAACTGTACCGAATTCTTTGCTATATTTGTAACATGTCACTTACCCAGTGTGTCGTTCCCTGTTCATGGAAGACCTCTTGTATTGTCCCCGTGCCAAAAAATCAAACTGTATCTGTGATGAATGATTTAAGACCAGTTGCTCTTATCTCGTGTGTCATGAAGGTTTTTGAGAGGGCTGTTCTTTCACATTTTAAAAGACAGGTTGCAGATTTTATGGACCCCTTTCAGTTTGCTTACAGAAGGCAAAGAGGTGTTGATGATGCCATTTTGCATGTTGTAAACAACATCTACTCTCATTTAGAGAACCCAGGAGCCTCCATTCGACTGATGTTCTATGATTTTTCGTCTGCTTTTAACACCATTCAGCCACACATACTCGCCTCCAAACTAGTTCACATGAACATAAATGCCTCTACCATTCTTTGGGTTTTGGACTATCTCACTAACCGGCCACAGTACGTCAGAATTAGTTCGGATCTAATCTCAGATGTACTTTTTACCAACGCCGGTGCACCACAGGGGACTGTCCTGTCGCCTTTTTTGTTTTCTTTGTACACAGCAGACTGTAGAGCTACTCATGACGACTGTGTCATGGACAAATACGCTGACGACACGGCACTGACAGGTCTGATTACAGATGAGGACGACAGACACTATCGACAAGAGATCGATGACTTTGTAGAGTGGTGCGATAGAAACTACCTTGAATTACATGTTGGCAAAGCAAAAGAGATGGTCATAGATTTCAGGAATAACAAACAGCATCCCGGCCCTGTTGTTATCAAGGGAACAGAAGTTGAGCGTGTAGAGTCCTACAAGTATTTAGGTGTTCCTTTTGACAACGCGCTCAACTGGAAACAAAACACAGATGCTATTGTGAAAAAAATGCATACCCGTCTTTACTGTTTGAGAAAGCTCAGATCATTTCATGTAAGCACTCAGCTTTTACAGATGTTTTACTGCTCCAGTATTGTTAGCATTTTAACTTTTGGACTGACGTGCTGGGGGAGAAATTTATGTAACAGAGACCAAGATCGTCTTAACAAAGTAATCCGGAAAGGGGGTGGGTTGATTGGTAGGGCACAGGATAATTTGGACACACTGTACAACAGACGGATTACGAACAAATTGGCTGACATTCTTGATGATAAAACACATCCACTTAGATATGAATTTGACAGCAGACGTATCGAACGAAGTGGCAGACTCCGAGTACCCAAAAGTCGTGCATCACGTTATGCCAACTCTTTTGTCCCTCAGGCTGTTACCCTTTTCAACAGTAATATCAGTAGATAGTGTCGGTCAACATTCTTCCGTCCTTAGTACTAGCCCTCTCAGTATTATTACTAGTATTATTATTATTGCTATTCAAAGGGAACAATATGTCTGTTACAGTTCATTTCTTTAATTGAGTGTTATGGGTTATTTGATTTTTTTTTCTATAATAATGAGTGATTGATGATGCTATGTGTTGTATGGGCAGACAGTGAATTTCCCCGTGAGGGATTAATAAAGTATTATTGTATTGTATTGTATTGTATTGTATTGTATTGTATTGTATTGTATTGTATTGTATTCGGTGTCCCTTCTTTGAAATCACACATCGTGGGAGACAAAAGACGTTAGTTAAACCCTAAACGTTTGTTTTCTTCCAAGATAAATAACCATTGATCCAGTGCCTGTAGAACATTTCCATTAGAAACCCGAAAATTACGCTCTGGCTTCTCTTAAAACTTTTTGCTATCTGTTTCATGTGATGGCAAGACTCAATTACCGATGTCATGATGTGGCCCACTGTCGAGTCATCGGATTTAACCTGTTCAGTGTTGAAGAAAAGAAAGCTCAAGAAAGCCACCCAGCTGCAAGAGGTATAGAACCGCATGAGCCCGCGCAGTTGTGGGGGGTCAGTCATGAGGATCTATGCCTCTTTAAGACACCACATTGATTCCATGTTACTTGGAATGATATGTTTTATGTTGAATTCACGACATTTGCAGACACACTCTGCGTCAAATGGCAATGAACGGATTAGCCATGCCCACAGATCGGTTAGTCAGTTATTGAGGTTATTGCACATTATAGAGCTGTGGCCTCTGCTTTGATTTCAATGCTTTGTTAGAACTGCTTCCTTTGGGTTAACGTCATACATGTATTACTGTAAACACACTGAGGCTGCGATGGTTTCGGACCGACAGTACGTCTTGTATTCGTAAGCATTATTGCTATTGAAAAGAAGTACCCAACGGAGAAAGAAACAAGCTTGTAAAGTTTAATCAATCAAGTTTCTGGTTATATATGTGAATACACCTCGGCAGATATTCAGAGTTATATAGTCGTGTAAAACAGTTCATAATGTCGGTTTAAATAAATAAATAAATAAATAAATAAAGATGGTAGATTTTAACAAATATGTCAACATTATCATAGTCACCGGTTCCATGGTAGAATAAACAAGATGGGACCCCAGCCCAAAGTTGTTCCTAGTTTCAAGCTTATCCTTCTGATCCGTTTCCTTCTACTCTAACCCACCCTCATGCACACACGCTGGCACACAGAAATAAAGACGGGCACAACGCTCCCGCCATTCGTAGGCTCTGTGCTTGTGGGCTGGCGTAGCGATAGCCATTCTGAAGAAGAATAATAGCACGAGCAGCGAAATGACGTCACTTGAAGCTTTACGTCATGGCATCGTTAGTCCCACGATGCCGTGTTCATAGTGACGACTTAATGTTATTCGTTACTCATCGCAGTACCAACATTGTACGTATTAGATAATCAAACTTTGCAATTTTCTAGCTGATTTTCACACCTAGGGCTTACACTTAACAGGTCACAATTTAACCTAATCCTACCCGAGAGCCGGGACAAACAGCAGTCTTATGCAAACGCTTTTTTAAGAAAATTCATGCGGGTATTAATGAGAAGATAGTGGGTTTTTTTCGTAAACGAAAAACCAAAGTTATGTTAGTTGTTTCGAAAATAACTCCGAAAAAATGGTGCCGAAAATAGCTGATTTCCACACCTAGAGCTTACAGGTCACAATTTCTAGGCTTTAGTTTAGGCAATACCGCCAACTATACTGCAAATTTGTCCCAGACTTATGAAATTTGGCAGTTGTGTACAGTTTTTAACGTAGGTTTGATTGGTAACATTCACTTTTCTGCGACCGTTAAAGTAAAGGGAGATAACTCTTACAGACACTTTTCAGTTATATCCGGATTGCACCCAACCCATTATTATATGAAAATGAAAATGCGTTTTGCTACAATTGAATGTCAATGTGAGTGTATGTAAATGGTACACATATTTTGTTTGTTTGTAAAACGTTAATGCAGGTGTTTTATCTGAGACTGGTTCAACCACATACTTTAGATTTGGCATGGTGATAGTCGATGGTAGGACCTGTTTAAACGTCCCAAATGGAATGACATCCATAAATGGTGAAGGCCGCGAGAGGTCAGTTGCTATACGGCACATCACCATATACTTTAGACAAACGTGTCTGAATCTTGATCATTATGGCACATGGTTAGGTCTAACTAAGCATACAGTAAGTTTATTACATCACTTTCCTATATTTACATGCTTTAGTGACCTTTAACAAACGTATAATGTAAAAAAAAAAGCCAGTAATTGTGATAAATAACGTTTAGAAAAAAAAATTCTCTGACTTAACGTTCGACGCTTTACAGCCGGAGGTGGCGTATATATTCTTGTTGATAATATTAGTAGACGAGTCAACTTATGGATGACCTTTGATACCCTCATTTGTTAAATAGGGTGAGAAGTGGTTATTCTGGCTTTAAAGTGTCTGAATTTTTGTGATCTTGTATTCTTTTTTTTTCTTTTTTTTTTCTTTTTTTTGTCCATGCTTTTTTCTTTTCTCAGCCATGAATTCGATTTAGGTCAACGATAATCTGACGATAGTCCTTTGTTAAATAACGTGTCAAACAGATTAAGCCGCTGTCACTAAGGTCAAGGTCACAGTGGCCATATTTGTTTGCTTGTCTTTTATGTAAGATATCAGAAAGTACTTGACTGATTTGTTTCAAATGGTGTATGTTGATAGGCGATAATAAAATCAAATGTTATAAACAAACATTCTGACACTACCTTCCCGGTTGAAGGTCACGGCCAGGACAGCCATGTTTTATTTCAAGGGGTGTTGATCTCCCCTCAAATATCTCTGAAACCAACGGGCGGATTTGCCTCAAACTGTAGGTGATGAGAATCCTTACATTGAGGGAAGTGTCACAGACAAGAATTATTTTGCTTCCTCTGGGATCAAGGTCACAGTAATCACATTAACTAAACACTTGCTCTTGGTCTTAGTATTTGACATATGTGAAACGACTGAGTCAAATTGAATCAAATGTGAAGGGTTGATAGGAATGTTAAAAAGATATTTTTTTATGCTGGAATGACGTAGCTATCGAAGGTCAAGGTCATTATGGCATTTTTTTAAAAAAAGTAATGTATTCTTGGCAAGGTCACGGTAATCACATTAACTAAACACTTCCTCTTGGTCTTAGTATTTGACATATGTGAAACGACAGTGTGAATCAAATGTGAAGGGTTGATAGGAATGTTAAAAAGAGTGTGTTTTATGCTGGAATGACGTCACTATCGAAGGTCAAGGTCATTATGGTCATGTGTTTTTGTAAGTAATATATTCTTGTCCGGGCAAAATTTTATTTTGTCAGACTGATTTGGCTCAAACGTAAACTGTGTAAGAAAGTGTAAGAAAGAAGAATCCGGCTGCTGTCTATAAGGTCAAGGTCAAAGTGGCCATTCTATATTTCCTTAAGAGATATTTGCCAGACTAGTTTGTCGATTTGCTTCAAAGTTGGTATGATGTGAGATATTAATGAAAAAAAAGGCGTTTGATGAAAAAACTATGTCACTACCTTAAAGGTCAAGGACCTAGCAACAATGTCACACTGTGTATTATTACAAGTAATATCTCTGAAACGTCTTATATTTTGACTGGACATAAACTTGATTTGATGATAGCTTTGATGATGTCCCTAATATATTCATTTCAGCTCGGTTTAGTTAGTGCAAGGTGAGATCTCTGTGCTTGAAAAGGCCAATTTCTCCAGTGTTTTTGTTTTTGTTTGTTTTTGTTGTTGTTGATATTGTGTCATTACTGGATGATTTACTATGAATCTTTCATATCTTTTTCAAGTTTTCCCGCTGCTGCGACCGCTGCCTGTCTCTGTCTTTTTTCGAACAACGGAGGTGATGGTTTGTGTGGTAGCGTTAGCACTATTCCTAAAATTCTTACTCAGGTTTCTCAAGACGTATAAAATTTGCTCATGGTTGGGACTTTTCCGGCTACAGCCGGATTTCCGGATTTTTTTTTTTTCACTTAAAAAGTGCCCCAATACCCTCGCTTCAGGATTCAACTTTTGTTTCGGTCCCACCCATGTCTGCTCATTCGTAGACCATGTTTCATTACTGCCGTGCCAACAAGGATTTCCGTTCCATTATTGCCCAGGACTCCAGCACGTCCTAGGTGTAGATCAACAAACGTCTTCACAGTTGTATGTTAGCTGTTGTGCACTTCCAGTGTGAACTTCCTATTCCTGACTCATGGCTTTTTGGTAAAGTAACAGGTCATCCGCATTCTCTGTCCAAACGCCCATCTATAATCAGTCTATCATCTTGCATTTATAATATACACTGGAGTTGAGACCATTTCATGCATATACATATGTCAAGACTGGTTCGAAGATACCTGCCCGTGTTTCGAGATATAGTAACTGCGCAGAGGTTCTAGCAAAAATATGATAGTTGTGACCTTGACCTTGAGCTTAAAGACCGGATTTTCATTCATAGCGCTTTGGCTTTATTTGGAGTATCATCGCCTTAAGTTTGAATCATATCGGTCAAGTCGTTTGAGAGCAGGAACCTGCAGTAAGTGCCAAACGAATATGGTAGCCATGATGTCGACCTTGAGGATGACAACCTGATTTTAACATCAAAGAATCTGCTATGAGTAGCACTATCGTCATCTTAAACTTAGATTAAATTCGTTCTGTGGTTCAAATTCTTGCATGGACTATATATTTAAGCCGTTGTGACCTTGACCTTTATTACATTAGCAACGAATTGTTCGTTTCTTAGATTTCTGTTCAAATACATAATATCCCCATCAACTATTTGTAGCGAATTGTTAAGTAATTTGAGAGACATGACATATTCAAAAGTTCGGGGGGAAATATGGTTGGTTGGTTATTGGGATTTAACGCCGAGCAGGCGACTAAGGCAATCTCACGGCGGGATGGGTAAAAATCTGTTCAGCCAGACTAAAAGCAAGGTCGTAAGACAAGATGGAAATATATCTTAAAAATATGACAGGCTAAAAACTCGCACAAGTCGTTAAAAGAAACGTCTACAGACTCTCAAAAATGGCAAAATAAAGAAATTCACATAGTCGATGAATGCTCAAATCTTGTTAAAAATATTACATTCTCTCAAGAAATTGAAGATTTTGTCAGGGGGAACATCCCGGAACAAAACCTTCAAGGAGTCTGCTGTGAAGTGTTTATATCTCGTGTCAATTAGATCGGCACAATACAGCAAAAGGTGTCGAACAGAAAACTGCTCGTCACAGGCAAAACACCATGGACGCTCATCCTGTTTAAGTAAGTAAGAGTGCGTAACATATGTGTGCCCGATGTGGAGCTGAGTAAGGACAGTCTCCTCACGGCGGCTGCCGCAGCGGTAAGGTAAACTGTCGGACACCGTAGGAAGGGCTTCATGCAGCTTGTTCCCTTCCTCTTTGTCCCACTCGGACTGCCACTCGCGGGCTATGTAAGCACGAATCACAGGTTTAAAATCACTATGAACAGTCTGTGTGTCAGGGACAGGGTCATTGCGGGCACTGTTGGCAGCAGAATCTGCGATCCTGTTGCCTTCGATGCTATGACCTTGACCTCAGAAGATGCAGCATGACACAGGTTCATAATATTTCATCTTGAAATAGAGTAAAATTTAAGTTAACAGTACAGTTTCTGTTTAATTTGTAAGACCTATGTTTGTTTTTCTTTCTTTCTTTTCTTTTCTTTTTTTTTTTTTTTGGGGGGGGGGGGGGGTGGGGGGGGGGGGGGGGGCGGACTCACGTGCGAAGCAAAAGTGAGTCTATGTTCTGGGCCAGTGGTCGTCCGTCCGTCGTCCGTCCGCCGATGTCCGTGGTAAACTTTAACGTTGGCATTTTCTCGGAGACTATTCAAGCTACAGTCTTTAAACTGGCCCAAGGATACTTTGTGGCAGACCTTTATGAACATACCAATTTCAGTGACCTCTCACAAAGGTCAAGCCCAACAGGGGATCATGAAATATATCAAAAATAGCTATTTTTGGACATAATTAATTTTTTCTCAAGTACTATTCACAACTTCAAACCCAAACTTGGTACAAAGATACCTGATGGTAAGACCTTTATACGCAAACTAATTTACTTGATCCCCGGAAAGGTCAGGGGTCACAAGAGCTCAGGAAATAGGTCCAACATGGCCATATGGTTTTTACAAAACATGTTTTTTTCTCAAATACTCCCCACTTCAAACCCAAACTTTGTACAAAGATACCTGATGGTAAGACCGTTCTATGCATACTAATTTCGTTGATCTCTCGGAAAGGTCAAGAGTCACAAGAGCTCAAGAAATTGAAGTTGTGAATAGTATTTGAGAAAAAATAAATTATGTCCCAAAATAGCTAATTTTGATTTATTTCCTGATCCCCTGCGACCTTGCCTTTTGTGAGAGGTCACTCAAATTTATATGTTCAGAAAGGTCTTGCCACAAAGTATCCTTGGGCCAAGTTTGAAGACTGTAGCTGGAATAGTCTCCGAGAAAATGCTAAAGTTAAAGTTTACCACGGACGACTGCGGACGGAGGACGGACGGACGTCCACTGGCCCAGAACATAGACTCACTTTTGCTTTGCACTTGAGCAACCATATTTTGACAAGAAATCTTTTTTCTTAATTACTATTCACAACTTCAAACCCAAACTTGCTACAGAGATACCTGATGGTAAGACCTATCTATGCATACTAATTCGGATGACCCCTCGAGAAAGGTCATGGGTCACAAGAGGTCGACAAATGTGTATAAAATGCCAATAATTGTACTTAATATCAACATTTTTGCAAACTTTTAAATCAAACTTGGCACAAAGGCAGCTGATGAAAAGACCGTCCTATTTTTCCTAATTTAGTCGACTCATCGCAAAGGTCAAGGGTCATCAGCGACCTTGACCTCAATTAGGTAATCGTACGGCAGTTCCTAGTTATGTGATAGGTCAAACTACGACAAAAATGTGTATATGTGGCTGTAATTGTCAATCTTGTAGTGTTACAAAATGAATGTTACGTGTCATATTAGCCGACTGAAAACAGACTACATGTTAAGTTTAAGTCAGATGTAACGGCCGAGAAAGGGAAGTGTCACACTACCAGTCCTTTCAGCACAAACCTTACCACATTTGATTCCTACATCACACGGCCAATCGCAAACAGTATCATGGGACCTAGCTACATAATCGCACGTAGCAAACCCCAGCTACCAATAAAGTATAGCACAGATCTTCTCTGTCATTTACATGTAAATGGAATTTATGTGAGTGTTCTAGTCTGTGATTTTGAACCATACGACCGGAAGAATATGGCATTTATGTCCAAGTTACCTTGTTGATAACGTTCCAGTGTGACTGAAGGGACAATATTCAATACAACAGTTTTACGGCTCATTTCCAGCGACATTTTCAGTTTGCTGACGGATCACAGACCTATTTATCAGATAGGAAAGGTAAAGACGAATCTACAACGATTGAGTGTCACATTGTAGGGACCTTGACCCCGTGAAACGAATACAAATTTTTAAAAAATGTCATTGCATCACCCTGGCAGCAGAAAAAAATACTCGTCAAGAAAGTTACTTGAGTTGCTTTGGCCGAAAGTAAATGAAAATGACAGTATGACGGTATGCTACTCTTACAATGTGCATGTAAATTAATTATGCGTTAAAATTGAATATCGATTAGTTTGCTGGCGTTGAGCTAAATATTAGGGGAAAAAAACGTCAACAAAAACTGAGGGCGAATGAGGCACAGGCTGCAGTCGAGAACAGAGTGCTGCTGGACGGGCTCCACTGACGTCTACAGTTTAAGTTGGCGCAGACGTTGACGCAGACGTTGACGCAGCCTCTTCCGGCTCTTCCAGCAGCTGAAAACAGGCAGTATGCTTTAGCCGTAAATGGCAAATACTCTGTGACGCCCCCACCCCACCCCCTTCCGCCTGTGAATCGATGACTTGCATGTCTAATCTAATTTACGAGGATACTTCTTTTCTTTTCTTCAGACATTTTAAGACTCGAAAAAGACTATGTAGGAGTCACCCAGTTTTTCCTTTCACCGTCTACCAAAGATGTCATCAACGAAAGATGCCGCGAACAATCGGACACAAACGTACAGACACTGCAATGAGGCACAATCATTCAGTCTGGTCACACCATTAGCGAGGCAAGTGTCGGTAGACATACAACTTGATATACATACCAAGGGAAATCACGCAACGACAGACAGATCCATCGACTCCTTTCTTAGCAGGGGGAGATCACTCAACACTGGACACACAGATCTTCTGACATTATCATAAAAAAAGTAACAGGGGTCGGTCGCATGAGCGAGCTTAGTCCTGCGCTAACCACTAAGCAAAGTGCTCTGTTATACTAAGTTCACTCATGCAGACGACCCCAGATCCCTCTACCTTTTTTTAGGAAGGGATCAAGTGAGCTAATGTTTGTCTAGCGCTGAGTGATACTCCTTGGTGTGTAGGTTCGTACACTACTGATATCGAACCTGGTCAATCCTGCTTTTCCAACCCTGCCACTTCTGATAGGTCTTCGCTATCGTTTCCTTAGCTGCACGATCAGCCTTTTGGTCCTCGGAAGGCATGAGGTACACCTGAACAACCAGCTCGTTGAAGAGAGTTTCAGGGAATCCCAGCAGAGAAAACTGAAACAGACAGAGAGTCACAGTGTATTATTTGTCTATTACTTTGTGTGCAATGGGGAATGATTTTTTAATATTAAAAAAAGACAACGGTTGATTGGATGGTGATAAACATTTTCTTTAAAGTCTTCACTTACGTTCTTGGTATCTGCAACCGTTGCCTCATCTGGACTGTTCTTTCTGAACTGGTAAAGGCCTCCCTTCTTTGTCATACCCAGGTTGAAAATGACAACCTACAAAAAACGATAGGTAATAACATGGGTTGATTTGCAGTTTGAGTGATTACTAGAACAAACCGCTCCTTCTCAGTATACGGTCCATCCACCTGGAACACTCTCCCACTCTCTCTCCGTCAGAAGCACTCTCTCTCCTCCTTCCAGTCCGCCCTCAAAACTCATCTCTTTCAACAGTTATAGCACTATACCACCACACTCCCCACCCCAAGCAGACTGTCGTATTGTATTTTACTATTTGTGGTACGTGAGACGTTGTCTAAAGCGTGCGCATGCGTGCGCGAGTTGTGAGCGCGCGCTTAGAGTTGTAATTATTATAAGATAAGCGCATTATAAATACCGTAATTACTATTATTATTATTAAGTGCGTTGTTCACTGTGCCCCAGCAGTGTAGTAGTCAAGTTAAGATGATGAGTAATCGTTGTTTTCTAGTGAACGTGGCCTGTATATGCTTTTAGGCAACATGAATGCCTCATGTATACTAATAGTCAAAGCTTGAGGGCCACTTTTTATCGCAGACGCACCGACAACACCACACAAAATAATGTAACACAACTTGGGAGTCAGTACTTTGCTAATTTATTTAGTAACAATTTCGTTTAAGTTTTGAGTAAATCAAGCAATTGTAACAACAGCAGTACGTTAGAATATTCACCCACCCCTCATTTGAAAAGTCAAACAAGACTGGTCCAGCGAGTAGCGAGTGTACCCACCGTTTGCAGCAAAGCACTCAATGCAGCGTTGACGCATGGAGTTCACCAGGGTTCGGAGAAAATGTTGTGTGATCGCCTCGCACTCTTGATGCAGGAACTGAGTCAGCTGGGGGACGCCTTTAGGTGGGGGGTGGTTGCTGACTACACGTTGCCTCAGTACGTCCCAGAGGTGCTCGATGGGAGCCACATCAGGTGAACGAGCTGGCCACTCCATCCTCATGATGCCCCGTTGCTCAAGGTACTCATCCACCACACGGGCGCAATGAGGTCGAGCGTTGTCGTCCTGCACAACAGCAATGTCGCCTATGGCGTGGAGAGCTGGCTGGCTCAGGGGCTGCACAATATCGTCCCGATAGCGCAGTCCAGTCAGGGTGCCTCGGATGACGTGGAGGGGGGTCCTGCATTCCCTGCTGAAGCCTGCCCAGACCATGACTGAGCCTCCTTCGTAGCGATCCACCTCTTGGACACATCCATCCGTGAATTGCTCGCCTTGGCGTCTCCAGACCCTCACCCTGCGGTCGTTGAAGGGCACAGTGAACCGTGACTCATCAGTAAACAGAACCTGAGTCCACTGGAGTCTGTTCCACCTCACATGTTGACGACTCCAGGCAACCTGGGCTCTGCGATGAGCTGGAGTGAGGGGTATTCTCACTGCTGCTCTGCATGAAGCCAGGCCAATTTCGCGCAGACGTCGGCAGACTGTGCTTCTGCTGACGTTAACGTTTGCAGCTTGTATCAGTTGACGTCACAGAGTGGTTGACGTGATAGTTCGGTCGCGCAGAGCCGCCCCGCAGAGGTATCTGTCCTCCCTTCTGCTGGTGCAGCGCAGGCGTCCGGAGCAGGGTCGTCGTTCTGCCCTTCCAGTTTCTTGGAATCCTGCCAGCAGCCTCTGGATCACTAAATGGGACACCCCAAGACGTCACTCAACTTCTCGTCCAGAAATTCCACCCTGCAGCCATCCTAGCGCCCGGCCTTGACCTACTGGCGTTAGGCTTCGTCGTCGTGGCATGGTTTGGAAAGTGACAATTATGCCCCTACTGTACCGGTATTTGTAGCGAAACAAAAGTGCTCAGTGTTCACGACTGACCCCTTTAGCACGTGCATAACGACTTTACCGAGTTTTTCCACCTGCCTGCCTTTAGTACGCTTGCCAATATCGCACAGCTTTAAAAAAAAAAACTGACCTATGTTTCACGTGCATTTGACACTTTCGTGGAAATTGATGAATTGTTGTCTATTGTTCCCTGTACATTGGACTGTCTAAGGTCAACATTTAACCCATTTGGATCGAAAAAACATTGTATTTTATTGGCGTACTTGCGACGATAAACAATGACACAAAAAGTGGGGTGGCCCTTAAGTTTTGACCATTAGTATTGTTATGACTTTTTTTTATTCTTTAGCTATTGTCTGCAGGAATCGCCATTTGTTGGTATAGGTTATTGGGAACAGGGGTTTGCTACACAGACCCTTGTAGGCCTGAGGTAGGTTAAAGGGACCAAGCTTGATTTCTTTTCCGAAAATGGCGGAGGAATGAAAACAACTACGTTATTAGTAGCAGGGGTTTGCTGCACGGACTCTTGTAGGCCCGAGGGAGGTCACAGGAACCATTGTATCCCTCAGGCCTTCGGGATACAATAGTTCCTTTGACCTCCCTCGGGTCTGTGTAGAAAAAAAAAAACTGCTACCAATAATTTATATTATTCCCGTGAAACAGCAAGAAATAATATTACCTGAACTCTAAGGCGTTCTGCAATCTCGGAGTCACTTTCTTGCAGCTTTCCTTGCAATTCCGCCACAAGTTCACGCTTGATCTCCTTCTCCTGTAACAGCATCAATTAACTTGAAGGACTTTAGACTCGCAGGACTAGGGCTTAGAATCAAACAGGTCACGTGCTCAATAGTATGACATACTCTCTCTCTCTCTCTCTCTCTCTCTCTCTCTCTCTCTCTCTCTTCTCTCTCTCTCTCTCTCTCTCTCTCTCTCTCTCTCTCTCTCTCTCTCTCTCTCTCTCTCTCTCTCTCTCTCTCTGTGATGATGATACTATTGGGTTTTGTATGTAAATATATTTTTTTTTAGTTTCCTCTTTTTATGCTCTAGATGTTAGCTACGGCAAGTTTGTAAAATGACGATTTGTTTTCTGTCAAAACTTTTTACCGTTGAAAAATAAAGTTTCATCATCATCATCATCATCATCATCATCATCATCATCATCTCTCTCTCTCTCTCTCTCTCTCTCTCTCTCTCTCTCTCTCTCTCTCTCTCTCTCTCTCTCTCTCTCTCTCTCTCTCTCTCTTTCTTGCAGCTTTTACTTCCTGGACCCGCCCCCACATACTAATAAATCAAATCTCTCAAATTGCTGGCATTAAACAAACAATTCGAATTTAATCGGTGTGTATTAATGTACAAGATTCTACACGAGAGAGCCCCACTCCCTTTGCGAACTCTGTTTTCAGATAATCATAGACAGAACACGAGAAACAGGTCGCTCCACCCACCAAGAACAAGAGTAGATGTATGTAAAAGTAGCCTGACCTTTTGAGGTGGAAAGCATGGAATAATTTAACCATAGGGGTCCGTGGATAGTAGCTTTGTCTAATGCAAATCCACTGCGCCACCGCGTGCGCGCAAGCGCCTATACTAAGCTCAAGACTAAATACAAGGGAGGAAACGAACGGCACACGCGAAAGACGATGCACTGTGATTCCAGAGCAGCTTCAACCCTCAAAGCAACCATTCTCCTAAAACCCCGAACTGAACAAACTCAGTAGACATTTTGCCACAAATCTACGCCAACCTTGCCCGCCGATCATAACCTATAGTTTAGTATCGATGCATTTTGCAAAGTGAAGCATCATTTTTGCAGACGCCCATCGTAAAGTTGAAGCTGCGCCCGGAAGTACGCAACATGCTCATTTTTCATTGGTTTAAGTAAATTAGCATATCCAATGAAATTAAAATAAGAGTGCGTCTTACTGTCGACATGAACTTGTGACCCGTGCTGCACGCAGCAGTCGCGTTAGTAGTCCAAGAGCTAGCCCGATCTACCGTGAACCCCCATCCCCCCCCCCCCCCAGTACTCAATAAGATGGGTTTCAAAGTGTACCTTAGTATGTCCTGAGATGTTTAAGCAATGTTCTACTAAAATTCTTAGGAACACACCAGAGATATAGCCGATGACGCAAGGATACCCCCATTCACGTTCTTCGCGAATGCTAAAATGAGCTTGAGAAACATTTTCCTCTAAATAAATCTGAATTCATTTCAGAAGCCCAAATTAGGCATTATTATTTTAAGGCACACCTTCTGCGTAGTCTGCAAAAAACAGAATAAAAAATATATTGAATCTGTGGCTCACAGAGAAGGTATTTGTGCACCCAGTAAATGGCCATTTCCTCAAAATCGCATTATAAAAATGACAAAAATAATATGTCAGATGCCTTCAGACATTTTCTACAGCACTGGCAGTCCATTTTCAGACTTACATCATTAAAACAGGATGTCACAATTATTATAAACTTGACTAGATGATGTTGTGATCACTATGAGTGCCACATTAAATTTGTATCCCTACCCCCAAGTTGTAAAAATACACAAAATTAATTATAAAAAAATACTAAAGTTATTCCATTTCATTTTGACCTCTCTTTACCCATTAAGTTTCAATAATTTGAGCATAAAGTGCAAGAAAATGAGGAAAGTCGGCATCCTTTATGATACGTTTGTGGTGAAAAATTGCCAAATTGAGAAACGTATGTTTTCGATGCCCTCAGAAATTCTGTATACAACTGATAGGTCTTTTTTAGGTTTTAATGGTTAGGATAGAGTACCGCAGTTACTCCCAACCTGATTTTATGATGCTGTGATTCATTTAGGGGCCACAGTTGCTGAATCTGCCGCCTACCCCATTTTACCAGTATGCAAAGCAACGCAAAATGATCCTAAAAATTGATTATATCATACTCCTCTGTTTAAATATTTTTGTTGCCTGTTTTTTTTTTTAAACAAGGTATGCACATTGAGCATTCAATTTGTGATCATTTCATTAATTTCAACGTGATCCATCAATTTAATTGTAATTATTTTTTGTTAAAGCATAAAAGGGGGTAAACGTCTGTAAACAGGGGCTGACGTTGAAGAACTTCCTTTTTAATAGAACAGCAAGACTGTAGAATACAGTCCAACGCTCCACATATTTTCCGGACATTAAAGGGATCGGAGACATGACACCTCCCTGAGTTACCATCTTCCCCTGAGTTTGACAAGACATCTGAGTGTGCTGTCGACTTCAATCATGCAATTCTGTTGAAGAGGAAGTATTTCAGCCGTCAGTACATCACGCCTCCAAATTCAGACAATAGAAGATTTAGCAGCAGCCCCTCTTTACAGACTCCCCCCCCCCACCCCCACCCCCCACCCCGCCCCTCTCCCCCTCCCCCTTTTGTGTTCTTAATCCAAAATAGTTACAATTAAATTGATGGGTCACATTGAAATTAATGAAATGATCACAGATTTTTAAACTCAATATGCATATTTTGTTAAGAAAACTGGAAACAAAAATATTTAAACAGAGGAGTATGACGTAAACAATTTTTGGGATCATTTTGCGTTCTTATGCGTACTGGTAAAATGAGGGTAGGACAGCTGATTCAGCCACTGTGGACCTAAATGCATCACAGCATAATAAAATCAGGTTGGGAGCAACTGTGATACTCTATCCTAACCAATAAAACCTTTAAAAAAAAGACCTATCAGTTGAATACAAAATTTCTGAGGGTATCGAAAACTTTATTTTTATTTTATTTTATTTCGATTTCGCGGAAATGGCCATTTACTGGGTGCACAAATACCATCACTGTGAGCCACAGATTCAATATTTTTTTCATTCTGTTTTTGCTGAGGACGCAGAAGGTATACCTTAACATAATATTGCCTGATTTGGGCTCCTGTAATAAATTCCGATTTATTTAGAGGAAAATGTTTCTCACGGCTCACTTTAAGATCCGTGTAGAGCGTGAATGGGGGTACCCTTGCGCCATCGGCTTTATCTCTGGTGTATTCCTAAGGATTTTGGGGAAACATGGCTTAAACATCTCCGGACATTCTAAGGTACTCTTTGAAACCCATCTTATTAAGTATTGTGTGTGTGTGTGTGTGGGGGGGGGGGGAGGGGGGGGTGCACGGTAGCTAAGACTGGCTTATGGAGTCTAGTTACGTATTTCCCCCAGCCCAAAAAGGTCTAATTTAATGGAGTCTGGTTTAAACACTGCTCAGTTGTCAATATCTTTTCGAGTAATTCTCTTCGACTTTAAACACGGCAGAAAACAATGGATGCACTGCAGTGCATAGACGCCTCTTTCACGGCTCTCTACTAAAGGGTTTAACGTTCAACTCTGTATGTTGAGAAAGAGGTCCGGGATACTTCCGGCCACAACTAGAATTTCTCAATTCCTCCCTTGTATTAGTCTTGAGCTTAGTATAGGCGCATGCGCGCACGCGGTGGCGCAGTGGATTTGCATTAGTCAAAGCTACTATCCGGAATTTAACCCAGCATCTTAAGTCTATTTCTAAATTTAGTATTTTTAAGGATCGCCTTTATCGCTTTTTAATTCTAAACTAATACCACGATTCAATTCTTTTCTATTGATGCTGTAGTCTCAGAGACATGTTTTAATTACAAGATGACCTTCAGCTTATGTCGCTGTTTATGTATATATGTGGGTTTTTTGTTTTGTTTGTTGTTTGTTGTTGTTGTTTGTTTTCTTTTTTTTATCCCGTTTTAATGCTTTTCGTACTCTTAAATGTTCTTGACACTATGATTTTTTTTTTTTTTTTTTTTTTTTTTTTACTGTGTTGCTCGATGTATATTTATGTGTGCAGAGTAGCAGGACAGTTTGTAAGAGAGGCATTCGCATGCCTAAAACTTTATCCTGAATAAAAACGTTTCATCATCACCATCATCTCTCTCGTTGTTTTCTAGTATACTATTAATTGGGTGGACTCTCTGCCACACCGCTGTCAAATAAAGATTCATTGATTTATTGATTTTCTCTCTCTCTCTCTCTCTCTCTCTCTCTCTCTCTCTCTCTCTCTCTCTCTCTCTCTCTCTCTCTCTCTCTCTCTCTCTCACACACACACACACACACACACCACACACACTCATAGAGCCCTCCTACGCTACTACAGGATGTGGATCGACCATGATAGTTCAAGGATGGTGTCAAAATAGCCTGGCGCCTGCGGGCGCCAACCTATCAGTTCTGACACCACCCTTGAACTATCATGGTCTATCAGTTTCCAGATCTCTAATGTTGACCTAAACAATAAATCGAATAAAATGACAATTTATCCTCAGGATGTAATGAGCTACGGAAGGCCGAGACATCTCTTGATCGCCAGTTACCTGTGACAATCGACATCGGGCGGGACTCCATGATTATGACGACGCGTTATTCAACACTAAATAACTGACCCACCGACAACACAACAGCGTGAAATAACATTTGGACTGAAACACAACTAACAACAGATATGAATTAATGGAATACAAACTTAACATACTTAACTGAATTAAATTAGTTATAAGCAGGGGGCATCGACACGCTGTATCTTGTAGGGCCTACATAAACAGCTGAAATATATACCGTTTTCAGGAGATGCCACTTTGCCTTGTTCCGCGATGACTAATGAAACAGTAAGCCTTCTTTCGAAGCGCATGAATGTCAGTCTCAGTGAGCAACAGATGGATCTATCCCGGGCCGTCACTGGTTGTTAACTGCTGCTGAAGTAACCTACTGGGATACAAGACATATGCGAAATCTTTCAAGATTTTACCATACGTACCATTTTCATCAACTTGTTGCGGTTGACCTTTTCCTCTCGTTTAATGGGTGGACTCTCTGCCACAAGCATGTACAGGTAGCGGCGCTCCACGTTCAGCAGCAGTTCCCGGGCCTCTTTTAGTTTCTTTCTTTGGTCTTCTGTTAGTCCTTTGTCATCACAGTTCTTGATCTGGTAAAACACGCTGTCCGTCAACGTGCTGTAGGCCTCCATGTCTTCGATGGATTTTGCCATCGTCATTTCCTTCCTGGTAGCAAAATATAATAACGAGAAACGCGATCAGAACAGCAGTCAGCAGTGGCGGTACTT
>BTPG01000002.1:168231046-168253546 GCA_036245525.1 Semisulcospira habei
AGGGCTGAGGGAGGTCAAAGGAACCATTGTACCCCCTGCGACAAGTAACGTATTTTCTTTTCTTTTCTGGGTGTATTCTTTAAACAAAATTTCAGCTGAGGAAGCCCCCTAGTCTTGTGGTTAGTGCACCATTGAATGTACATGTTTTGCCGGGGATTCCTATTCCCGTACGAGACAGATTGACGTAGCATGAGTCCGCGCGTGCAGCGAAATACTTCTCAGTCGAAAATAAAACGTTTATTTTGGCTTGTGTACAATGCTTCAAGCTACAATGTATACAAAAAGACGTCAAAGTACAGTGACACTGAAGAGTGCTTCTCGATTGCTGTGTGACTCAGAAAAATTAAGAACTTTTACATAAAGTGATCGGCATTTGACTACCTGACAACATGCGCTTGTTAGCATGGCGAGGATGCTTCAAGTGTTCAGCACATTGGTAGTCATTCTTTTATTCATGTGCGTTTGGATATCTGCAAATGAGTACCAAAGAACACTCGTTGTTTACAGTCGGACTGGTGCTGAGAGGGATTTTAAGGTAAGATTTTATTTTTACAGCGTTCACATGAGGTCAGACAGTGAAAGGACCGTGTTCAGTTTTTTTTTTTGTTGGCTCACGGGCAAAGCAAAAGTGAGTCTATGTTTTGAGCCGGTGGTGGTCTGTCCGTCGTCCATCTGCCGTCGTCCGTGCTGAACTTTAACGTTGGCATTTTCTCGGAGACTATTTAAGCCACAGTCTCCCAACTTGGCCTAAGGATACTTTTTGGCAAGACCTTTTCAAATATACCAATTTGAGTGACCTCTCACAAAGGTCAAGATCACACAGGGGCTCAGGAAATAGGTCAAAAATAGCTATATTTCGACATAATTTATTTTTTTCTCAAATACTATTCACAACTTCAAACCCAAACTTGGTACAAAGATGCTTAAGGGTAAGACCTTTCCATGCATACTAATTTGGTTGATCTCTCGGAAAGGTCAAGGGTCACAAGAGCCGGCTCAAGAAATAGGTTCAAAATAGCCATACCTTCACAAAAGAAGTTTTTTTCTCAAACACAACTTTAAACCCAAACTTGCTGCAGTGATATCTAATCGGAAGACCTATCTATGCATACTGCTTTGGCTAACCCTTTGGAAAGGTCAAGGCTCACAGGCTGGCAAATGTGTGCAAAATGCCAATTTTTGATAAAATTGTAGGTATTAGCAATACTTATTGCAAATTTTTCAATCAAAATTGGCACAAATGTAGCTGATGATAAGACCGTACTGTGCATACTAATTTATTCAACTCATTGCAAACGTCAAGGGTGGGGGAGGGGGTGGTGGGTGTACATATGTGTGAAAAATATTTACATTTTGAGAAAACATGGACTTTGCTGGTGCAAAAGCCAGTCCTTTACTTATTGTCACAACGGTCACACATAAGTATATCGGTTTTCCACGTTAGCCATAATGGCTTTGCCTTTCTTGTGGAAAGAATTGTAGTTACATGTATTATCAACAGTTTTGCAAACTTTTCAATCACATTTGGCACAAAGGTAGCTGATGATGATAAGACCCTCTTATGTATACTAGTTTAGTCAACTCTGTGATATCATAAAGGTCACGGGTCACGGTGTTTGACAGCTGTGTGAAAACTGATTAAATTTTGAGAAAACATGGATTTTGCTGGTGCAGAAGTCATCTATTTACTTTGTCACAAGGGTCACACATGTTACATCTAATATACATTATGGTCTGCGGGGTTAAATCAAGATCTATGCCCTTTGGAGACGGGCAGCATTTGCCTATAGATGGCATTGTTTTTATCCAGGCTTACTTAACTCAAGCCTGCAGACGTCGTGGGCAACTCCTATAAAATCTTCGTTCGCGAAGTCAAGCCAAGAGAGGGAGAATAAGTCAGAAACACAATATCAAGCTTGATCGTGCGGGTGGTGGGCATGCGCTATAGAAGAGTTATATTATTATTATTATTATTATTATTATTTGTATGTGTGCATGTGACTGTGTGTGGTGTGGGTGTGTGTGTCTGTGTGAGTGTGTGTGTGTGTGTATGTGTGTGTGTATGTGTGTGTGTGTGTGTGTGTGTGTGCGTGCGTGCGTGTGTGTGTGTGTGTGTGTGTGTGTGTGTGTGTGTGTGTGTGTGTGTGTGTGTGTGTGTGTGTGTGTGTGTGTGTGTGTAGACACGAGAATCTCAGATATTGCTGTATGCACAAGCTTGAAACTTGGCGAAATACTTTATTTAAGGGGTGGCTAAGACAGCCTCCGAGCATGTTGTAAATGGATGTCTCACTGAAGACATAAAAGACCGTTTACAGAAAGTCGGTTGACCCAAATTAGTGTCCGTAATTTCGGTTACAATTAACTTGAAATTTTGGATATAGCTAGTTTGAAGAAGACATTAGATAAGTTCGTAGCCAGCTTTGTACCTCTTCAACTCTTTGAATAATAATTAATTCATTTTTGCAAGTTTTGGATCCACTATCTACACCCATCAAACAGTGATCCCTGGAAGAGGCTGTGTGGAACAAAACAATCAGCCCTGAAAGAGGCTGTGTGCCTTTCGGATGAGTGACGTGAAACATCAATTTTGTCACTGTGTACACAGACTAGACGTGAGACTAGCGATGCCATGACATCAAGCTTATAGTGACGTTATTTTGCTGCCAGTGCTATTTTTCTTCAGAATTCCTGTCCCTACTCCAGCCCACAGAGCGTACTAATAGCGGGAAGCGCCGTGTGTCCGTCTTTATTTGTGTGTGCCGGCGTGTGTGTTGATCAGAGGTTGGCTTAGAGAGGAGGGAAATGGAAATGGGTCAGAAAGATAAGCTTAAAAATATGAACAACTTTGAATGCTCCTAAAAGAAAAACGCGCGTGAGCTCCAAACAATACGGTAGACTTTGGGATGAAATCTTCATCTTGTTCAATAGGAGGGATATTTCAACATCAGGATCAGGTCAAAGACAAAAGGTAGAGACCCCTGACAGCGAGGACAGCTCTCATATAGAAAGGACTTTGTGGGTTATGGTTCATCCATCTTGTTTTTACTTTTCCCTCTAATTCCCCTAGTTATTTTTTTTTTACATGTTACTTGGAGTTGGATGGGCCAAATAGGCCTATATGTGTCACTTCATTTTGTATAAATATTGCACTGACTTGTAAATATATTATAATTGTTATTCCAGGAGGAAACTATAGATGTTCCTGAACGCTACAGCTCACTTATGGTGTCAATCCTCATGGATACTGGCTAGCTGGATATTCTTCCGAAGGAGGAGAGCGGTAATGCTTGTGTGTGTGTGTGTGTGTGTGTGTGTGTGTGTGTGTGTGTGTGTGTGTGTGTGTGTGTGTGTGTGTGTGTGTGTATGTATATATATATATATATATATATATATATATATATATATATATATATATATATATATATATACACCTTTTCTTTTTTGTTTTGTAAATGGTTTGTTTCGATATGCTGTATGTAGCACACACACTTTTGTTATACGACAGGGTTATCAGGGTCTGAAACATTTGATGTAAAATATGTGTTTTTTCTCCTGTTCCCTGTACCTGTTCTGTCATCTTGGTCTGTTTGGCCACTCACTTGAATTGGCCTTTGTGTACACCTGCCACACATTTAATACTGATGTACAGTCTGCTGGTTTGACCATCTGCGATCTGCTGCGTGTAACGGTTGGAAACCAACTCTACTTACAGTATGGCTAGTATTACCAATGACAGTGCAATAAAAAAAATATGTACCTTTAATGCAAATGGTCTTGGCCAGTATCATAAAAAGAAAGATGTGCTACTACCTCAGACGGTTGAAGGTTTCTATCTATTTTTTGCAAGCGACACATCTCAAGACTGAAAATAAACACATGTTAAGGGCCATGTGGGACTTTGAATGTTTTTTGTGTGGTGATCATACAATTAGCAAAGGAGTTGCAATTTTGTTTAACAATAACTTTAAGTATAAAGTATTTAATGTGACTAGAAGTAACGATGGTGTTTATATTGTTCTAGATATTGACATCCAGGGTAAGCGGATGACTATTGTTAACCTGTATGGGCCCAGTAATGGGGACCCTCCCACATTTTTCGAAGGTGTCTTTGAAGAAATAGCTAAGCTAGATAATCAATTTGTAAAAGTAGGCGGTGACTGAAAAATGTTGTACTGGAAGTTAGTGTGGATACATACAGGTATAGAAATATTAACCACCCTTGATCAATGCAAAGGTGCTTGAATGTATGCAGGTGTATGACCTAGTGGATGTATGGAGGGTGCTTAACCCAGCAACTAGATAGGACACATGGCGTCGCTTTAATTCAGCTCAACAAGGTAGATTGGATTATTTCTTGATATCGGAATGCTTAATGATAGAGGTTATTAAGGCAAAAATTAACTCAGGTTATCATTGAGATCATTTGCTCGTGTCTATTGAACTTTTTGCATTGTCTCCTAAGAGAAATATAACTTACTGGAAATTCAGTAATTTACTTCTTAAGTCAAATGTAGAAATGGTTAAAAAAAAAATTGAAGTTCAAGAGGCAATATAGACTCTTGATTTATAATATGGATTTTATTGATAATGTGAGCAATGACAACCTACAATTTTGCATCAGTGATCAAACTTTTTTTCCGATGATACTCCTAGAAACTCGGGGCCAAACCATCTCATATGCTAGCCACACACAAAAAAAGAAAGAAAACAACAAAGAAGATTCCCTTAAGAAAGAGATTAGAAACTTAGAACTTAGTATCCAGTATAATAATATCTCTCTTCTTGAGGCTAAAAAAGCTGAACTTGTAAAATTACGAAAAAAAAAAAAAAAAAAAAAAACAGAGGGTATGATTGTCCGGTCCCCAGCTAAGTGCCGAAAATACCGGTGGTGTCAGGATTCGTCGGAAACACATCAGTGAGAGTGCTGAGAGACACCGGGTGTAGCGGCGTCATTGCCAGAGGGGACCTAGTAGCTGAAGACCAGAAGCTACAGGAGTGGACAACCCTCATCTTGGCCGACGGAACTGTGAGGATCATCCCCCTTGCCAAGGTCAGTGTCAATACTCCGTACCTGACAGGAGAAGTGAAGGCGTTGTGCGTAAAGACCCCAGTCTACGACTTTATCATTGGAAATGTCAGTAAACAGCGCCAGAAACGCAGAGGACTGAAAACTGTGCAGTTACTACGAAAGGTCAGGAAGAGAAAAGCCACCATACCATCCCTCTAAAAGTGGCTGACAATATAGAAACAGCCATGGTGAAAGAAAAGCTGGAGGAAGAGAAGCACAAGGCGCTGGAGCGACAGCAGAACCAGGTGAATGTGACCGTGGCCAGCGATCGAGATAAGTTAGAATCAGAACAGCGAGCAGCCATTGTTCATCTGCAGCAAAAACAGGCGCAGGAGTTGGACAGTCTGCGATACGATGCCGAGCGCCGCCACAATGATCAGATAGGATCGCCGAAAAGCCAGGTGATCGAGGGTCGCGAGCAAGACGGAGTTCCTCTGAGTAAGGAGATGTTGGAGATGCAGGAGGAGGAGGAGAAGGAGAGGAAAAAACAGAAGCTGAGAGTCCAATCTACAGATTTCGTGCATCGATTCGCGCCCGACTCAGAGACTGCGGATATTGTTCAACATGAGGTTGATCTGACATCGAACGAGCCGGAGCACGACGAGCCATGTCGTCTGCTTTGCAACACGAGAGAAAGACTGAGGAAGAATGTTGGGGAGACGCCGGACTTTGGGAGTCGACAGATCGCCAGTGGTCATCGCGAAGAAACCAGAGAGATCCAATTTGGTGTGTATGGACTATCATACATTCTATAAGCCGACACTGTTCGACCCAGGACCAGTAACCCTTGAACTGTCTGAACTGTATCTATCTCATGATTTGGTGATGTTCCAGAAATGAACGTTGACATTAAACTTTTAGTTTAATCAAGGGTTCGCAGAACTTTGGAGCGGATTACCTGAGCAGACAGTTAAAAGAACATTTCTTTGTGTCAAGGACAGTTTAAAGGAACATATCTTCATTCAGGACATTTTAAAGTAACTGTGAGTTAATTATTTTAAAGTAATTAATTTGATTTGATCTTGATGTGAAGTTGTATTTATTTAGGGTTCTGTGTATTCTCTCTCTCTCTCTCTCTCTCTCTCTCTCTCTCTCTCTCTCTCTCTCTCTCTCTCTCTCTCTCTCTCTCTCTCTCTCTCTCTCTCTCTCTCTCTGACAGTTTCATTTAGGAAGACTGCTTATAGAAAGTCGGTTGACCCACATTTGAGTCCGTACTTTTCGTTGTATTCACTTTGAATTTTGGATATCGCTAGCTTTGAAATAGACATTGGATGATTTCGTAATCCAGCGTTGTACCTCTTCAAGTTTTTGGATCCAGTAATAATCCCATCAAACACTGAAACAGTCAGCCCTGGCAGAGGCTGTGTGGAAGAAAACAGTCAGCCCTAAAAGAGGCTGCTTGCCTTTTGGATGAGTGACGTCAAACATCAAATTCGTCAACGCGTACACGGCGTCGTGAGATTAGTGATGCAATGACATGACGCTTATTGTGAGGTCATTTTGCTGCTCGTACTATTCTTATTCTTTAGAATTCCTTACTTATTCAGCGTACTTATTCAGCGCCGTGTGTCGTCTTTATTTGTGTGCGCCGGGGTGTGTGTTGGTCAGACTTTGGCGTAGAGAGGAGGGAAATGGATCAGAAGGATATTTTGAAAAATCTGAACAGCTCTGAATGTTCCTAAAAGGAAAACGCATGTGAGCTCCAAACAATACGGTAGACTTTGGGATGAAATCCTCATCTTGTTCAAACTTGCCGTTACTAACCTACTACTACATGAAATATACTGAAGACAAGCAACACATAAGTATAAACAAAAATCAGAACTAAATAAATACAGACACACTCAGTACAGCAAATGATACTCATGTGACAATAAACAGATACGGAAAAGGCGTGTAAATGCACGCACTCCCATGTACATTAACATGACCTTTCATCAGAAAGACATGAACAAAATTCTGGTTTGTCCTAAATTTCTTCTCCAAATTCAGGGGAATAATTTTATGCCAGACCTATATATCTTCTATGTCGTCTGGTTTGGCATAGTATTAAACCCCCAAACAGATGGGATAATTTTATGCCAGACGTGCACATAACGTGATGTGTGGATATGTCTGGAAAAAAAACACAGAAGCGTTTTAGTTCTAAAACCAACAATGATGAATAACTTCACCAATTTCGTGGTCACAAGTCTAAGATTTTGATAAGTGATAGAGCAGCAATTTCTTAAATGTTTACATAAAAATCCAATTTTAGCATATCTTAAGATATCAGGTTCTGGTTGTAATAGGACGAAGTATCTGTGTAATTTTATTTTTAAAAAAGGTTTAGGGCTTAACGTCTTTCGTCCACCACGAATTTGATTTTAAAGACGGGGCATCGAAAAGAGGTCTGTACAAATTTTGACCCCAGCTGTTTTTTGTTGTTCTTTGTTTTAAAGGAGGCAAGGTGGGTAAGTGTTTATAAATGTTGGGGGGAAGTGAAAGTTGACAAAAGTGGTCCCGAAAAAGCTAGGCTTGTCTTGAATAAGTCAATGCGAGGCAGTGGTAATGGAAGAGTACTGTTCCTCGAAGACCTTTCACACTGTCGTTGTGGAGTAAATTTAGCTGTTAGGTACTGTGGAGCTTTCTTGTGGATAATTTTATACATAAGTATGCACTTGTTGTAAACGAGTTATTGACGAAAGCCCAGAATATTGAGACTTTGCAGTTTTTCATCTGTAGGAATGGGTCTTATATCTACATTTTAATGGTTCTTTTGTATAGTGAATTTAGTCTATTGATATGCACACCACCGCAACCATCCCAAACAGTGGAGATGTAATCAACACGGGATCTAATGTGCGCATGAAAAAAACATTTTTTGCGTATTTGTGTCACTCACATTTCTCAACTGTGACAAAAGAAATATATCTATTGATATCTTCTTACAGGTGTTAGTCACATGCTTCTCCCAACTTAGCTGCTCATCTACGTATTCCAAGGAAGGTGCGTTTATGGACATGTTCAGTAGACTGAGCGTTAGTGCAGAGGGATGAAGTTGATGTTTTTGTTGTGAGGTGAATAACACGCTCCTCGTCTTATCGGGATGTAGCACCATGTGGTTTTTACAACACAAATCAGAAACCTCGTCAAGAATGGACTGTAAAGGGCTGGACACACGCTACCACAAGCACCTATTGCCGGCCACATTTTGTGTGGCGGCAATGTTGCGGCCACATTGCGGGGCGCCAGCAATATTGCCGACACAACTTGCCACCCGAAACAATCCGAGTCTACTTTCTTGTGGCAGCCCGCAAGGCTAGAGCAATGTTGCTGCCTCTCAGCCAATCAGCGGTGTCTTCGCGTCACTTCCCGCTTCTTCATCTTCCGAGTCGGAAAAAAATGGTGGAGAAGATGAAGGACGGCTTTGAGACTGTTAACTCATTGGAGACATGCTGCATGCGGAAGAGCGGCAAATAGCCGTGTTTCCGTATGCGGTACGTCTCCAATGAGTTAAATTGATCAACCTAGTCCGAGAGTTCCCATGTATATGGGACTCCCGCAGCTCGGAATATTTGAACCGCGGTCGTGCGAGGGAGGCGCTATCGGTAATAGCGCGTGAGAGCTGTTCCATATGTGGTAATGGCAGATCAGTCAGTACAAACACATTGCGCGCACATTGAAATATGTGCCACGACGCCGATGTGGCAGGTGGCAAATATTTGCTTACCACACATTGCCAGAAGCAAAATCTGTCAGCGTGAACCGAGCCTTTAAGGAACGGTTAATATCATGGCTGTTCTTACCAGGAACGTGAAGGCTTGTGTCGTCCGCAAAGATATTAAAATTAACCTTAGGGTCTGAGATATGTAAAGGAAGGTCATTTATGAAAAGTAAAAATAGGAGGGGTCCTAGGAATTGATCCACATTTTACATGGCCTTGCATAGAGTACTGACCATGAACATATAATTTTTGCTTTCGGTCTTCCAAATAGGATCTGCGAAATGTTATTGTAGTTTCATCCATGTGGTATATTGTAAGCTTATGTAACAGAATCTCATGGTCTACAAGATCAAAAGCTTTTCTAAGGAACCGGCCTGACGAATGTTTATTAAATTACCTTTTCAAGAAAATTTAGGAGATGCTTGTGAATGTGCCGCTCTAAAGGCTTTGACAACGCTGAGAGTAAAAAGATCGGTCTGTAATTATTAACATCTTCGAGGTCTTTAGAATTGGGGATGGGAACTACATTGCTTCCTTCAGGACTGTAGGAAAAGAACTCTTATATATACACAGGTTAAAAATGTATGTAAGGTAGTGTATGGTTAAGGCAACGACATTTTTAGTATTTGATTATCGGCAATATCGCCAGTCTCTCTACTTTTCTTATTCGGCATGTCAGAAATATACTTACCTACCTCTGCTATTGATATATTAGGAATTATGAATTCTTGTGTTATATTTGTTGCTTCGCTGAAAGTTCTCAGAAGACTTAGGATACTATACTAATGGTCAAAACTTAAGGGCCACCACTATTTTTTGTGTGTGTGTAATTGTTTATCGTCGCAAGTACGCCAATAAAATACAATGTTCTTTCGATCCAAATGGGTTAAAAGTTGACCTTAGACAGTCCACTGTACAGGGAACAATAGACAACAATTCATCAATTTCCGCGAACGTGTCAAATGCACGTGCAACATCGTCAGTTTTTGTGAAAAGCAGTGCGATATTGGCAAAGCGTACCAAAGGCAGGCAGGTGGAAAAACTCGGTATAGTCGTGATGCACGTGCTAAAGGGGTCAGTCGTGAACACTGAGCACCCTTGTTTCGCTACAAATACCGGTACAGTAGGGTCATAATTGTCACTTCCTAATCATACCACCACGACGAAGCCTAACGCCAGTAGATCAAGGCCGGGCGCTAGCATGGGAGCAGGATGGAATTTCCGGACGAGAAGTTGGGAGACGGCTTGGGGTGTCCCATTCAGTGATCCAGAGGCTGCTGGCACGATTCCAAGAAGCTGGAAGGGCAGAACTACGACCCTGCTCAGGACGCCTGCGCTACATCAGCAGAAGGGATGACAGATACCTCTGTGTGGCGGCTCTTCGCGCCTGAACTCTCACGTCAACCACTCTGCGACGCCAACTGATGCAAACTAGTTAGTTATTTAGTTAGTTATTTCGGTTTAACGCCGAGCAGGCGACTAAGGCCATCTCACGGCGGGATGGGTAAAAATCTGGTCAGCCAGACTAAAAGCAAGGTCTTAAGACAAGATGTAAATATAGATTAAAAATCTCAGGCTAAAATGTCGCACATGTCTTTAAAAGAAACGTCTACAGACTCTCAAAAAGGGCAAATAAAAAAGTCACATAGTCTATGAATGCTCAGATCTTGTTAAAAATATTGCATTCTCTCAAGAAATTGAAGATTTTGTCCGGGGGAACATCCCGGAACAAAACCTTCAAGGAGTCTGCTGTGAAGTGTTTATATCTGGTGTCAATTAGGTCAGCACAATACAGCAAAAAGTGTCAAACAGAAAACTGCTCATCACAGGCAAAACACCATGGACGCTCATCCTGTTTAAGTAAGTAAGAGTGCGTAACATACGTGTGCCCGATGTGGAGCCGAGCAAGGACAGTCTCCTCACGGACACCGTAGGAAGAGCTTCATGAAGCTTGTTCCCTTCCTCTTTGTCCCACTCGGACTGCCACTCGCGGCCTATGTACGCACTAATCACAGGTTTAAAATCGCTATAAACAGTCTGTGTGTCAGGGTCAGGGTCACTGCGGGCACTGTTGGCAGCAGAATCTGCGATTCTGTTGCCTTCGATGCCCACATGGCCCGGGACCCAAATTAAAATGATGTCATAATATTCCTTCATCAAGTCTGCGTAGAGCTCTCTAATCTGCACCAGCAGTGGGTGGTCTGTTCCCGCGCCCTGAAGGGCCTGCAGGGCAGAAAGAGAGTCAGACAGAATCAGGAAGTTTCTTTCCCGAGACTGATAGGCATGCTTGAGTGCCAGCAGAATTGCCTGCAGTTCTGCACTAAATACAGAGGAATGGTCAGGTAGGCGGAGCTTAAATGGGCGTCTAGGATGGCGAGAGGACACTGCAGCCGCAGCCACTCTCCCATCCTCAGACTCTGACCCATCCGTATAAAGACGACAATAGCCAGGAAAACTTGAAAGGAGTTTATTGAGGCTCTGTTGGTATATGGCTGGTGGAGTACAATCCTTCTTGTGGGCGGTCAAGTCCAGCAAGATGTCAGGAACTGGTAGTAGCCAGGGTGGAGTGACGTGTTGCAGAGATTCCGAAACTTTGTCCAGGTCCACTCCGGCCGCCTGCAGATGAAGTCGGACACGGAAGGAATGTGGACGGACAGCTCCCGGATGGGCATCGTAAATCTCTGCAAACGACAGGTTAAAAACACAATCATAGGCAGGATTGTCTGGATGGGCCTTCAGCTTCAGAACGTAGCTGAGTATGAGGCGGATTCGGCGGAGCCTGAGAGAAGGCTCCCCTGCCTCGGCATACAGACTAGGAACTGGAGATGTCCTGAAGGCCCCTAGACATATGCTCAGACCTTGATGGTGAATTGTGTTCAGACGCTGTAGAACAGACTTGGAAGCCGAGCCATATACCACAGAGCCGTAATCTAGTTTGGACCGAACAAGGGCCCGGTACAGTCGAAGTAAGACAATGCGGTCTGCACCCCAGTCAGTAGGACCAACGACACGAAGAATGTCGAGGGCCTTCCGACAAGAGGTTCTAAGGTAGTTAACATGGTTGCAGAAGGTCAATCTTTTGTCAAAGATGACCCCCAAAAACTTTGCCTCTTCGGCCACCTTAATTGGCACTCCAGCAATGTTCAGGCTAGGTTTTGGAAAAAATTTCGTCTGGTTAGTAAAATGCACACAGACGGTCTTGGAGGGCGAGAACCTGAATCCGTTGAGAGACACCCAGCCCTGGATGCGATCAACGCACAGCTGCAAGCGCCTCTCAAGGGACGCAAGTCCTCGACCTCGTGCACACAAAGCAAAGTCGTCCACAAACAAAGAGCATTCAGAATCATCCTTGACGGCCTTTACAATGTTATTTATTTTAATGCTAAATAAAACAGGGGATAGAATGCTGCCCTGCGGGACACCCATCTCCTGTTCAAAGGAGTCGGAGAGGGTGGAGCCCACACGGACATGGAACGACCTGTTATACAAAACATTGTGAATAAAAACAGGCAGGTGCCCTTTAAAACCCATGTCCGACAAATCAGACATTATACCATACTTCCAGGTAGTGTCATATGCCTTTTCGAGATCAAAGAAAATTGCATAGACATGCTGCTTGTTGACAAAAGCATCTCGGATAAAAGACTCAAAGCGGACTAGATGGTCAGTTGTACTACGGAAGCGCCGGAAACCGCACTGGAGGTCTGTGATGAGACCACGTGACTCAAGATGCCACACCAGTCGCGCGTTGACCAAGCGTTCTATAGTCTTACATAAACATGATGTCAAAGCTATTGGCCGGTAGTTGCCAGGGTCGGAAGGATCCTTACCCGGCTTGGGGATTGGCACAACCACAGCCTGGCGCCAAGATGGCGGAAAATGACCGGTTATCCAGATATGGTTAAAGGCCTTGAGAAGTACAAGGAGTGAATCCTCAGGCAGATGTGTTAGAAGCTGATAATGGATGGTATCTAATCCAGCAGCAGAGTCAGTACATTTCTGCATGGCTTGCTGCAATTCTGAAAACGTAAAAGGGGCATTATAGTCTTCCGAGTTATCCGATATAAAGTCACAAGCACAAGATTCTCGCTTCTCCTTCTCTCTCTCGAAGAAAGGCGAATAATGCTCTGTTGAAGAATTATGGGCAATGGTGGAGGCAAGCAAATTAGCCACAGCCTTTTTATCTGTGACCAAACTGGCACCATCTCTAAGATGGCCGACAGAAGCCGAGCCACCCCTGCCCCTAATTCTTCGAACAGCCTTCCAGACATTTTGGGATGGAGTCCTAGAAGATAAAGATGAGACGAAGCGTTTCCAGGAAGCACGGCGTTCGTGTTTAAAAATGTAACGGGCTTTCGCCCGCTGTCTTTTAAATGTTAAAATATTTGCTTGCGACGGATTACGAAAAGCACGTCGCTGAGCAGATTTGCGCATTTTTTGGGCCTTGCGGCACTCTTCATTGAACCATGGTACTCTCGGCTTCCGAGGGACTGATGTGGAAGTTCTAGGGATGGTTTCACCTGCTACGTCCAACAAAATCAAAGTAAAACAAGAAACAGGTTCTTCAGCTGACATGACCACCTCCTCTGTAAGACGAGACTGACAGAGGGAGGCGAACAGAGGCCAGTTAGCTTTCTTGAGATTCCAGCGCCCCACCGGCGAATCCTCCTCACAGCTGACCGATGACAGAAGTACTGGGAAATGGTCACTACCACACAGGTCGTCGTAAACCTTCCAGTCAAAGTCCAGCATAAGAGAAGGATCACACACAGTGAGGTCCAGAACAGAACTAGATCCTGAACCTGAGTTAGAGTATGTAGGTGAGCCATCGTTAAAGACACATAGGTTAAGTTGAGAAAAAAACATCTTCTAACATCTGACCTCTGCCATCATAGTGGTCACTGCCCCAAAGGTGAGCGTGACCGTTAATATCCCCCATGAGAATAAAGGGAGGGGTCAGTTGATCTACCAAGTTAAAAATATCATTGCTACTGGCCCGCAGTGATGGTGGCAGGTAAATACTGCATATGGTTATGGTCTTCTTCAAGGTAACCCGAGCTGCGACAGCCTGAAGACAGGTGTCGATGCTAACGGGGCTACATAAAATTTGGCTACTAATGAGAAGAGCCGCTTTACCCGAGCGCCTCTCCGAATCAGAGCCTTTATGTATAACGTTAAAACCATTAAAGGAAACATGGTCAGAAGTCTTCAGGTAAGTCTCCTGAAGAGATATTACTGAGGGGTTATAGCACTTGACTAAAAGACGTAATTCCTCAAAGTTAGCTTGAAAACCACAACAATTCCACTGAAGCACAGAGTACATGATTATGTCTTATCTGGGGGTGAAGAGTTTTTCCCCCTTTTTCCTTTGCCTTGGAAGGAGTTGAAGAAACAGAGGGGGGCCGGCTCCCGGGCCTCCTCTGGTTCTTCAGAGATGAAGGGGGTGGAGCTGCCACAGCATCAGCAACGACAACTTCCACTCCCTCCATCCGCTCCTCCAGTGCACCTTATTTGTTTTGAAGGGGGACATCAGTGTTCCCCTTCTGGGCCCGTGCGCACAGCGGTCCCATAGATTTCTTAGACCCCTGGTCCTGGGCAGCGTTCCTGCCGCTAGAGTTAGCGGCCTTAAAAGGCTGACCAGAGCCAGAAGCCTTTGGAGTTGACTGACTAACAGGTTTGGGTGGGGGCTGAGGCTTAGGGGCAACAGAAGGCGGCACAACCGGACCGGCAGTGTCCGCCTTCTGCATTCCCTGGCTCCTCTTCACCACCGGAGGAGGGTTACTCTCCAGGGGCGAGATGAGCCGAGGCTCCGCCCCCAACCAAGAAGTTGGGGTCTGACATGAAAAGTCTTTGGTGGGGCGCTTGCCTGCCACCGCTGCACTGAAAGTATATACTGAGGTTTTAGAGGTTGGGGCAGCTGCAGCTGCACCAGGGCCTTCAACCAGCCTTTTGGCATCCAGAAAGGACAGCCCCTTCTCCACACGCACCTGCTGAATCTTGCACTCGGATATCCAACGAGGGCATTTCTTATCCGAAGCCATATGCGCCCCCTGGCAATTCACCTGGGGGTGGCTGTGCAGGACTCAGCAGAGTGTCCGGGCTTAGTGCAACGGGCGCATGAAGCCTCTGCCTGACGGCATGTCTTCTGCCCATGGCCATACTTTTGGCACTTAAAGCACCGGAGGGGGAGAGGGACGTACTTTTTCACTCTCAAGGAGTAGTAACCTCCCCAGATGGTAGTAGGAGGGGTGGGGGTGCCAAACGTCAGGATGATGGTAGGGAGACGGATCTCCCCACCACCTCGCTTGGAAGCGAAGCGCCTGACGTAAGTCACCCCCTGAGACTTAAGGTTCCGTACAAGTTCATCTTCTGACAGTTCTGCCAAAGCTTGATCTTTGATTACGCCTCTTGACGAATTCATAGTCTTGTGGGGTGTGACCTCCACCGGAGTGTCTCCGATGGAAGAGAGCCTCAGTAGCCAGCTGGAGTGTGCCCGGGTACGGCGCTCCACCAGCAAGTCACCAGACCTGAGGCGCTGGGCGTCAGGCCTGCCAACACGGCTCCTGAGGGTCTCCCCCACCAGAAAAGGATGCAGCTTGGTAACAGGTTTCTCCTTCACCTTGCTAAATAATAATAAATAATTACGGTATTTATAATGCGCTTATCTTATAATAATTGTAACTCTAAGCGCGCACTCACAACTCGCACACGCATGCGCACGCTTTAGACAATGACTCACGTAACACAAATAGTCAAGATACCTTACGACGGTCAGCTTGGGGTGGGAAGTGTGGTGATATAGTGCTAGAACTGTTGAAAGAGGTGAGTTTTGAGGGCGGACTGGAAGGAGGAGAGCGAGTGTTTCTGACGGAGAGAGAGTGGGAGAGTGTTCCAGGTAGATGGACCGTATACTGAGAAGGAGCGGGGGCCGAAAGTGCTGAGTTTGGTGCGGGGGATGAGGAGGCGGAGAGTGTCGGAGGCGGAGCGGAGGGAGCGGGGAGGAGTGTAGGGGTGAAGTAAGTTGGAGAGATAGTCAGGAGCGTAGTTGTTCAGGGATTTGTAGCAGAGAGACAGAATCTTGTATTGGATGCGTTGGGGGATGGGGAGCCAGTGAAGGAGCTTGAGCAGGGGAGTGATGTGGTCGGATTTTTTCTTTCTGAGGACGAGGCGGGCAGCATTGTTCTGGACGCGCTGGAGAGTGAGAGTGGTGGAGTGAGGAAGGCCGGAAAGGAGACAGTTGCAGCAGTCGATGCGAGATAAGATGAGAGAGACAGCGAGTTTGGTGGCAGCTTCGGCAGTGAGGTATTTTCTGATCTGACTGATGCGGCGGAGGTGGAAATAACATGCCTGGGCCGTGGCGGAGACGAAGCTGGTCATGGACAATGAGGAAGCCTGAGGCGTCGTTTCCTCACAGTCCGAGTCACTGTCATGTTCAATGTTGGTGGCTATGTCCCGCTTCTGTGCAAGTTTGGTTGTTTTTTTGTTTTTTCCATATTATAATAGTAGAGATATTCATCCCCCGGGGGTCCCCGCCCGCCACCGAGCCCAACAAGGGAAAGTGCAAATGTCGGCGGGTCTCCAGCCGACGCACAATGGAGACTGCCCGAAAGATATACTCAAGGGGGTAAGCCCGATTGAACCGTTTGAGCCACCGCCTTCTATCACACTGTTGAATGCAGGGGAATACTGGTGTAAAGCACCTAATCAGCAGCAGAGGCTATATATCAACCCGCATGTCAACAGTGGGATAGGGCTCAACGTGACAAGAGCCGATTGACTAGGCCGGTACGACTAGCCTCCCGTTTAGGTAGAAGTAAGGCCAAAGTGGAGTGTTGGCACCAGTGAGCCGCAACCCAAAGGGAACCTCAGCCACCAGGATCCTCTTCTCCCCCGACACGGGTCTCCAAGCACGGCAAACACTTGGGATCCAAAGGACCAAAAAGTCACGAGTATTTTTAAGGACCAATCCAACATGGTACGACCTGGGTTAGCACAGCTACTTAAAAACCGGACCAGTGAAAAAGACTGAACAACATATCTGCTGACATCAAGTCCTAATCCTGGACAAAGATGGCACCCCTCTGCTAGCCCACTCAGTCAGAGACTGAGTGGACTACCCACCCACGCCACGTGGAGGCGGGTGCCGAGTGGGCTGATGCAAACTGCGAACGTTAACATCAGCAGAAGCACAGTCTGCCGACGTCTGCGCGAAATTGGCCTGGCTTCATGCAGAGCAGCAGTGAGAATACCCCTCACTCCAGCTCATCGTAGAGCCCGGGTTGCCTAGTGCCGTCAACATGTGAGGTTGGAACAGACTCCGGTGGACTCAGGTTCTGTTTACTGATGAGTCACGGTTCCCTGTGTCCTTCAACGACGGCAGGGTGAGGGTCTGGAGACGCCAGGGCGAGCGATTCATGGATGGATGCGTCTAAAAGGTGGATGGCTACGGAGGAGGCTCAGTTATGGTCTGGGCAGGCTTCAGCAGGGAAGGCAGGACCCCCCTCCACGTCATCCGAGGCACCCTGACTGGCCTGCGCTATCGGGACGAGATTGTGCAGCCCCTCATCCAGCCAGCTCTCCAAGCCATAGGCGACAATGCTGTTCTGCAGGACGACAACGCTTGACCTCATCGCACCCGCGTGGTGGATGAGTACCTTGAGCAACGATGCATCATGAGGATGGAGTGGCCAGCTCGTTCACCTGAAGTGGCTCCCATCGAGCACCTCTGGGACGTGCTGGGGCAACGTGTAGTCAGCAACCACGCCCCCCCCCCCCCTCCCATCTCAAGGCGTCCCTCAGTTTCTGCATCAAGAGTGGGAAACAATCCCATAACATGTTCTCCGAACCCTGGTGAACTCCATGCGTCAACGCTGCATTGAATGCTTGGCTGCAAACGGTGGGTACACTCGACACTGACTGGACCAGTCTTGTGTGACGTTTCAAATGAGGGGTGGGTCTAACATTTTAACGTACTGCTTTTGTTACAATTGCTTGATTTACTCAAAACTTAAATGAAATTACTGAATAAATTAGCAAAATACTGACTCCAAGTATTTTTACATTATTTGTGTGGTGTTGTCGGTGCGTCTGCGATAAAAAGGGGCCCTTAAGTTTTGACCATTAGTATATATTACGTACTGCTGTTTGATGCCGACTGAGTTAGATTTTCAGCGGCTGATAGGAAATAGTTGTTGAATTTGTCTTNTAAGTGAGATGGTATTTCTGGGTCAGTTTTTCCTTTAGTAATAGCATTTAGTGCTCTCCAGATGGATGCTGTGTCACAGTTATCTGAGATCATTTGATTGAAGAATGCTTTTTTGCATCCCTTACCAGATATTTTACTTGATTAGGTTATATTATATTATATTTAGCAACATTTTGCTTGATATAGTGCGATAACAGGCAGATGTGATTACGAGACTCGAATCAAAATGTCCGAGTCGAAGACGAGGACATTTCATTCGAGTCAAGTAATCACATCTGTCCGTTTATCGGCACTATATCAAACAAAATTGTTGCTCAATATAATTTATGTAGCCAGTCCAAAACAAAACTATTCCTCGCTTCATTCATTTTGGCCCCCACCCGGGTCTGCCCTTGTGGGACTTGGGTGGGGTTAACTACTTTTTAGTTCCCAGGGTCACCCTGGTCAGCCCCACAGGGTAGGTCCTACCCGCTATTCTGGGGCATGTGTTTCTGTCTATCCTTAGTCCATTCATATGAATTTTCCTTTTTAAACTCTCCTTACTGTCTGCGCTGCCTGTAGCTCTTGATATTGGATGTGTGTTGCTAAATGGTATTAGGTTTATTTAGCGTATTACACCAGCTGGTGACATACATTCAATATTCTATTTAATTGAGTTTTTTCACAAGCAGTGCAGGCATGGCCTGAGAAAGTCTTGTTGCTGTCGGGACGTTAAGCAATGTACAACCAAGTCATTCATTTTACGCCTGATTGTGGTATTCAGACAAAACACATGAATGGCAGACGGCCGCACATCGCTGTCGACTCAGTGCGTAGATTTCGATTGACTAGGAAGACATCAGTGCATTGTATAACCGTGAGTGTTGCTGAGTAAATTCTACTTGTAACTAGATCACGCATAATTGCGGAAAATGCCAGCAGGTTTGTTTATTTTGTTCTTTTCTCAGGTTGTCGATCGCCAGCTGACATCTCGTCAATTTCACTTGTCAGTCCAGCCCGACTCGCACTTTTCCTGGCGTCTTTTCTCCGTTCGTGTGTGTGTATAGGATATACATTTCGAGCATTCATACACAGTAAGAAGTATGTCATTACTACTACAGATAAGGAGCGCGTTAATGTTGCAGTGTGAGCATATTTCGCGTTTTCGTTTTGAAAATCCAAGTATCAGCAAGATCGAGTCTTCTTGGTGCACAAGGAATTTAGGAAAGGAAAGTATACCTAGTAAGCTCATGACTATTAATTTGCTTGTTATACAATATATCAATACATGTGTCAAAGAAGGGAAAACTTTATGGAGTGGGTACATATATATATATATACCCACTCCATGAAATTTCTCCTTCTTTGACACATGTACTGATTATATTGTATAACAAGCAAATTAATATTTGTGACCTTGCTCGATATGCTTTCCTTCCCATAATCCCTTGCAGACCAGAAAGACTCAATCTTGATGCTTGCCTGTCCGCAATGCAAAAACGCTAAATATGCGCATACTGTCACATTAGCAAGCTCCGTATGCTCACTAGTAATGAAATACTGCAGTGTGTACGCACGCTCGAAATTACTTTCCCATACACACACTTAAACGGAGAATAGACAGCAGCAAACATACGAATCGAATCGCCACATTATTGAGATTGACGACACTGATGTCCGCTAGTGATAGTGACCTTAAAAAAGGACTAAATAAACAAACCTGCCGGCATTTTCCGCCATTATCCGTGTTCTAACTACAAGTAGACTTTACTCAACAATACGCACGATTATAGAAAGCACTGATGTCTACACAGTCAAACGAAATCTCCGCGCTGAGTCAGTCGACAGTCCAATACGTGGCACACAACAAACACACATCGGAAGTATCACACCCAGGTTCATAAATAAACATAGATATTAAAGTTATTTTCCCCAGGATCAAGCATCTCAACACAGTCAGAAAACTGTCTGCAACAGATACTGCTGACAGTGTTATGTATGGGTCCTTTGTGTACTAACTTAGAGCTTTATGATGTAAATACAATGCCAAATGTCGAAATTCATCGTTTAGGGGGTGTGTTGTTTTTGTACCCAAGAGTAAAGATTATCGTCTGCATCGGCCTCATTTTGAATAATGTGCATATTTACTAGCCTCTAACTCGCGGAACTATAGGGAGATCGACAAAGACCGTAGATTACTTACTCATTCACATAGCAGGAAAGTGACAAATTCCGGATGGGCGGTCCAGCCAAGCTTTATATTCCCTTGTCCGATGTCAATTCTACTGAGGGGTATCTTGTCTCTCTTCCTCTTTCTTGTCTTCAATTCCGAGCCTGCCATTGTCGGTCGGCGCGAGTCGACTGATACTTTCTCAGTTTTTTTCTTTGCTGGTTCATCCGCCATCTTGTCTCTGATTGGTTATAATTATGCAGATGGCCTAAGGTCGTATAGAATAGTTATGTCGTCAGCTATCATCGTCTATCAGAAGGTGTCCAGTCACAAGATTCCGGTGGCCTCTTTTCGCTTTGAACGGTCAAAGGAAAGCATTTGGTGGGACAATAGGTTATTGTCTAAGTGGGTGTGTATACTGAATCCCAGTAAAAGCTTTTTGCGAACTGAAACATTAAAAAAGGTCAGGAGTGCCCCTTTAATGTCTGTGGTCGCACATAAGGCAGCTTATCCGCTTGTTTTTTTCCAACATCGGAGGCGAGCGAGAGAGAGTTTGCACGATGAAACATGTTCAGCAGTGTCAGATTTGCTGGGTTCTGTATGGTTGAAGCGTACATTTGGTGTTGGACGGTAAAGTTCCTTTCAGCCTTCCTTGCAACATTTCAGAAAAGTCTGACATGAACTCCCGACTTTGCGCGCCCTAGATTGTGACGTTAAAGAGTTTGTGGTGACGTGAAACCAGATCGACTCGGATATTTGGATTCGAGTCTCGTAATGGCACATCTGCCTGTTATCGCACTATATCAAGCAAAATGTTGCTCAATATAATATAATATCAAGCAAAATGTTGATATATATATATATATTAGTATATATATATATATATATATATACTAATGCTCAAAACTTAAGGGCCACCCCATTTTTTGTGTCATTGTTTATCGTCGCAAGTACGCTAATAAAATACAATGTTCCTTCGATCCAAATGGGTTAAAAGTTGACCTTAGACAGTCCACTGTACAGGGAACAATAGACAACAATTCATTAATTTCCACGAACGTGTCAAATGCACGTGAAACATCGTCAGTTTTTGTGAAAAGTTGTGCGATATTGGCAAGCGTACCAAAGGCAGGCAGGTGGGAAAACTCGGTAAAGTCGTGATGCACATGCTAAAGGGGTCAGTTGTGAACACTGAACACTTCTGTTTTGCTACAAATACCGGTACAGCAGGGGCATAATTATAACTTTCATACCCATGCCACCACGACGAAGCCTAAGGCCAGTAGATCAAAGCCGGGCGCTAGCATGGCTGCAGGATGGACGAGACGTTGGGAGACAGACACAGAGCATTCACGTGGTGCAAAGTGTGAGCGCAGCTATTACGGTTTCAGTACTTTTGATCGCTTGCAGTTACACTTGAAATGTGATAATTAGCTGGAAACCGGTACCAAAGTAGAGGAGGGAGAGCCGCAGTAGAGATATAAAAAATTGGAGAATCCTAAGACAGCTTTTCCGAGTAAATGCGTGTTTCACGTGAGCATTCGTGTTGGGTTCAGTTCAGGGCGCTTTTGGCTGATTCATAGGATTGGGTATAGGGCCTATGTAATGCAACATATAGAGGATGTCCTACGTCAGAGTCTCATCAAAATGCGCAAAAAGCCATCGGGCCGACGTCGGCCGCTGTTGGTCCGCACACAGTCGTGCGCGGGCCAACGGCGGCCGACGTCGGCCCGATGGCCTTTTTGCATTGGTATAATGCAGGTCAGGTGAAACCCCAAGTAGCGTATATAGACTTAAATCACTGCTGTCATCACCGTCTGTAATTATCATACTTACCCATCTTTTCCTTTCAGTTGTATCACATCGTTCGCCTTTTCCAGTGCTTCCATGATCCTGATAGACACACACACAAAGGTGAAAACCAATCGTGTACAATGCAAGCAGATAAACCAACAAAGGAAAAAAAATAAGATGAGGATTTCATCCCAAAGTCTACCCATATTGTTTGGAGCTCACATGCGTTTTTCTTTTAGGAACATTAAAAGTTCTTCATATTTTAAGCTTATCCTTTTGATCCATTTTCCTCCTCTCTAAGCCAATCTCTGATCAACACACATGCAGGCGCACACAAATAAAGACGCCATTAGTACGCTCTTTGGGTTCGTGTAGGGACAGGAATTCTGAAAAATAATAGCACGAGCAGCAAAATGACGTCACTATAAGCTTGACGTCATGGCATCGCTAGTCTCACGACGCTGTGTACACAGTGACGCATTTGATGTTTCACGTCACTTGTCTGAAGAGAACGCAGCCTCTTCTAGAGCTGACTGTTTTCTTCCACACAGCATTTGCCAGGGCTGACTGTTTGACTG
>BTPG01000002.1:168258546-168411614 GCA_036245525.1 Semisulcospira habei
TGTCAGGGTGGCGCCATCTCCAGGCATGCCAACCTCCCCGCTGGTGCCTGCAGGTTCTAGGAGACGTTCTTTCATCCCTGTCAGAGTGGCTTCTGCGTCTGGCCTTAACAGCATACCTGCTGTCTGGCACTCACCCTGCCTCTCAGCGTCTCCTGCCCTGGAAAGGCCAGAAGCTGAGGCGCAGGCTGAACCTCAGTGTTACCCACATGTGGAGAGTCTTAACTATTCCCCTCTTGCCCTACTTTCACACTGCTACTCGGCCTCCCCTGGCCTGAAACGAGCAGAGGCTGAGGTGCAGAGTGATCATAGGTGTGAGTCCTCTGGGGATAGCGGATCGGAGGCGCCACAGTTTGACGAGACTTTAGAGACATCCAAGTGCGGCGGTCAACCAAGGCTTCCATTTGTCTGCTAGGGCTGTCACCAGCCAGGGCACCGTCGTGTGAACTGCACTGTGTACAGCCCCAGGACTCATGGGCATGGAAAGTTCCAGCAGTTTCCGTTCACGATGCCAACTATGGGACTGACAGCACAACTACCACTGTTACTGTATCACCAAGTGCTGATGGTTTAGTTCTTTTGCCAGGTCTTGTGTCTGGCGACGATGCACTTTATGACGACTGTGAGCGCAGCGTCAGTGCCATCCATGCCCCGATTCTAGAATTGTTTTGACAGTTGGTTAGGACAGTCGGACTTATGATATAGTGTGCCGCTGCTTTTTTTTTTTATTGTATGTAGAGTGAACTGTTTGCGTGTGCATAGTTATTTAGATGTGGGGGCGTGTGTTGCATGCTGGTGACAGACCGAACTGAGTTGTTGTATGCATTTGTGTTTTGATGTTTATGTTCCATTTGATTCATTATATGTTCTACGTTTGATTTTAATGGTGTGCACGTTGGTTCTAATAAGTCTGTCTTTTATGTTGTTGAGTGAACGTATTTGTTTTCAGGTTTGTCTGCAGAGTAATGGCGAGATGCGAGCTTGTCAGATTGTTATGTTGTACCTATGTGTGTTTGGTTGATGATTTTGATTTGAAATTTTAACTGTTTTGATGTTGTCGTTATTTTCAGGTTTAGTTTTTGTTTTGTTTTGGTGTCTGATGATTATGTAGTGTCAGTACCGGGATGCCGCGGTAGTGGAAGAGTCGGCCCGGATGTTGCCAAGAGGGCGTTGGATATGTATTATTGTTTTCATCCCTACGTCACACGACCAGTCACTTTAGCGCAAACCGAACCATGTTACCGTGATACAAAAACCCTTGTAGCGACAAATGGCGGACTTCTTGTAGCCCTCTTTGTGACGCATATTGGATGCGAGTTTTGTTCTATAAAAGATCACCAAAACGTTCTAAAGTAAAAAAAAAAGTTACTTTGTGTTGTTTGAAACAACAAGCATACTCAGCACTGGAGACGGCAACGTCATGAAATATTATAAATTACGTCATGAGTCTATTATGTATAAATTATTCCTTTGACGTCAGTCATGTCTGGCGTGATACAGGTCGGAAGATGTCTTCTTGATTTCTTTTACGAAAATAGTGGGGGAATGAAAACAAATACGTTATTTTGGTAACAGGGGCTTGCTGCACGGACCCTTGTAGGCCTTGGGCCTTCGGGGTACAATGGTTCCTTTGACCTCCCTCAGGCCTACAAGGTTCCGTGTAGCAAACCCCTGCGACCAATAACTTATATAAGATAAGATAAGATAGTTTATTGCCATATGTTTCCATGAACAAAACAATAAAAACATTGGAATTTGTCTTGATGTCAGTTACTAAGACTAAAATCTCTCTCTCTCTCTCTCTCTCTCTCTCTCTCTCTCTCTCTCTCTCTCTCTCTCTCTCTCTCTCTCACTCACACACACAAACACACACACACACACACACACACACACACACACACACACACACACACACAGAGAGAGAGAGAGAGAGAGAGAGAGAGAGAGAGAGAGAGAGAGAGACAGAGAGACAGTAACCTCTAAAATATGATTGATTGATTGTACATTGCTTAACGTCCCGACATCAACAAGACTTTCTCAGGACGTGCCTGCACTGCTTGTGAAAAAAACTAAACAGAATATTGAATTATGTAGCCAGCCGGTTCAATACGTTAAATAAACCTAAAGGCTTCCTCACACGGAGAAACGAAACGAAACATTTCGTCGAAATGTCCGCATTTCAGACATTTCTCCAACATTTCACCGTTTCACGAAATGCGAAACGGTACCGTCATTTCGAGCAATAGAACCTGTCTCTATTCGCGAAACATTTCGTCGAAACATTTCTACCCGTTGCCCAATCAGCGTCGTCCGCTCGGTCACATGCTAAATCTGACGTCATTCAAGCCAAAACACTGAGTAAAGCGATGCCGTGGAGTCAGGTCCATTATGGCTAAAAACGCGTGATGTGACGCACGATTCTGTAAGATTTAAGCGGGGGGGGGGGGGGTGGGGGGGGGGACATTTTCGAAATGGGATCTATAAAGTATCATCACTAAAGTACTACCAAAATATTTTTTTAGGTCAGTTTTCTGAACCCCACTTTCATCGGCTGCTCTGCGAAGCCTACAAGATGGCGGCTATCGCTTCGAGACGGCGGCATCCTCGATTCACTTGAACCATCCCTGTTTACGCATTCAAAAGCGCTTAAGTTTATTCGATATGGTCGGGAATTCATTTTAATTGTGTACGCGAAGGCACACATGTCTTATATGTTTAGTTTTTAAGCGTCAGTAGTCAGAAATATGACCCGATATCCACCGATACAACCCAGAGCATGCGTCAGTAAAGAGTTACCTCCCCTGTACCAATCGAAATGAATTTTCACGGCGTTTCTGCGTGTGCGGAGGAGGCATTTCGATGCAATGAAAATGTTTCGTTTCTTGTGTATTTCGTTTCTCCGTGTAGGGAAGCCAGCCTTAAAACATGGGGCCTAAATAAAGCTAAGAGCAGAGTCCGAAATAGCTCAGGCGGTTAAACGTCGGAGCAGGAGAGCGAAGGGAATCGCCGGGTCGTGGGTTCGAATCCCGTCCGGGCCCCGGTAGCTGGACTCACAATCCAGGGGGAAAAACGGATTTGTTCAATAGCATGTCCGTTGAAAGGTCCTGGTAAATCAAAGTGGCACAGTTGGAGTGTGCCTGAGTTGATCAGTGTTCAGGTCGTACTCCATAGGTAATAGATTTCCCTGTCCCCCATAACCCGCCCGTCAGGGCCGTCCATGATCACCTCGGTGCTGTGGACGTTAAACCCGAACTAACCAACCAAACAAAGCTAAGACCATTTAGCAACACACATCCAGTATCAAGAGCTACAGGCAGCGCAGACAGTAGGGAGAGTTTTAAAAAGGTGAATGGACCAAGGGTAGACAGAAACACATGCCCCAGAATAGAGGAGAAACCCCACCCTGTGGGGCTGACCAGGGTGACCGTGGGAACTAAAACGTAGTTAACCCCACCCAAGTCCCCCAGGGCAGACCCTGGTGGGGGTTCTAAAATATGATTTTCATGCTAAATACTAAGCAAAACCGGTATTAAACACGGAGCACCTCTAAAATATGATTTTCATGCTAAATACGGTAGGCGGATTCGTCTGAGTTTGTAATGCACCCTTCCACTATGGTGTCATCTGCAAATTTCAGAACTTTAGTACTGGCATGGCATGCAGCACAGTCATAAGTGAACAGGGAGTAGAGCATAGGGGAGAGCACGCACCCCTGAGGCGTGCCCGTGGATAAAATGAGGGTGGAAGACACATTTTCACCAATTGTAACGACCTGTGGTCTCCTCAACAGGAAATCGAGGGTCCAGAGGCACAATGCCTCTGGAACTTCGATTTCCTGGATCTTCTGGTACAGTTTGGATGGAATAATGGTGTTAAAAGCAGAACTGTAATCAACAAATAAAATTCTGACATATGTGTTTGGGATTTCACGGTGTTGTAAAACATAAAACAAACCAACTGACGCCGCATCCTCCACAGAACGTTTTTCGCGATTCGCGAATTGAAAACAATCCAGCAGAGGATCGGTTCTTGTTCTCAGAAACCGGAGGACCAGGCGCTCAAGCGTCTTCATGACAACTGAGGTCAGAGCGACCGGTCTATAGTCGTTTAGGGAGGACAATGTATGATTTTTATATTTTATAATTTTATGCTATGTTTTACTAACCTACATCCCCCCCCCCCCCTCTTACCATCTGTCTACCTGTTGTCAGTTACTTGCCACCACACTGCACCTAGCTCCTTCAGCCTTCTCATCTATTGTTTACCTTCAAGCTGAGTTTTAACACGGCTATTGATTCCCCTGCCACTATCTGCCGTGATAGTGCCTGTCAGGGTTGGTTAGTTAGTTATTTGGGTTTAACGCCGAACAGGCGACTATGGCCATCTCACGGCGGGTCAGGGTAGGTAACCCTGCAGTCCAATGCAAGGTGGATAACTCTTACAGCGTAGTTGTCTGACCCTTGCCCTTTTTTAGTGACCATTGGAGAGGGCGCTACAACACTTGCTAGTTTTAATTAGCCAATCAGCAATTTCCACCTTTAATTAGTAGCCAATCCTTTTGAAGAGTTCAGCCTCTTTGTCCACTCTGAGGTCTGTGGTAATTTTGAACTGAATCCGTCATTCTTCTCTCAGCTGGCCTAGTGATCAGTTATAGTCTTTCTATACTGTGACACTGTAAACCTGCGTCCTTTGTTAGACCTTTGTGACTGGCTGTTTCAACGATGGTATACTGAGTTTGTCTTCTTCTTCTTTTCGTTCGCCCCACCCGGGTCTGCCCTGGGAGACTTGGGTGGGGTTAGGTATTTTTTAGTTCCCAGGGTCACCCTGGTCAGCCCCACAGGGTGGGTTTTTCTCTCTATTCTGGGGCATGTGTTTCTGTCTACCCGAGGTCCATTCACCTGTATTTGCCTTTTTTAAACTCTCCCTACTGTCTGCACTGCCTGTAGCTCTTGCTATTGGATGTGTGTTGCTAAATGGTCTTAGCTTTATTTAACCCCATGTGTTAGGTTTATTTAACGTATTTGACCGGCTGGTGACATACATTCAATGTTCTGTTTATTTTTTTTTCACAAGCAGTGCAGGCACGTCCTGAGAAAGCCTTGTTGCTGTCGGGACGTTAAGCAATGTACAATCAATCCATCAATCAATCTTTTCGTTCGCAGTGGGCTATACGGTCAGTCCAGCACCGGCGATGAATGACGTCGTTTTCTCCAGGTCTTCTCGACTGCCGTAGAGTTTGGTCTGCAGTGGAGTTGGCGTCGGCCACACTTCTTTTCTTTCATCGTCCAGTAGGGGGCATCTCTGGAGAATATGTTCCGCTGTTTGGTCTTCCTGACCACAGGCGCAGGTTGGTGATCGCGCCAGCTTGAGCTTTCTGTTCATGTGAGCGTTCAGTCTGTTGTGGCCGGTACGCAGTCTGATCAGGACAACTTGCTGCTCTCTGGTCCTTGTGTGGTAGTCGTCTCTGTTTGACCTCGGCCTCATCAATGCCTTGATGATTGTCTTTTGCTCACTACAGCTGACGCTGTTTTCTTGTTGGTCTTTTGTGGCTCCTTCTTTCGCCAGCTCGTCTGCCCTTTCATTTCCTGGTACCCCACAGTGGGCTGGTATCCACTGGAGAACAACTCTTCTGGTTTGTCTGACCTTCTGCAAAGCTCTGGTCAGCTGAGGGAGTTTGTCGTTCTCGAGGGCCTGAAGGACTGAAAGGGCATCGGAGAAGAAGACAACTTGATAGCATGGGTCTGTAGAATTCTGAGCCATGGAGGCGGCCTGCATAAGTGCTTCGGTTTCTGCTTTGTAGTTTGTGCAGTGTTTGCCGGTGGCTACACTGGATGTGGCTGTATGTCCCCCTGGGAACTGGATCAGGATGCCAGCACCTCCATTGGAAACGGCATTTGTTGCTGATCCATCAGTGTAGATGTGGATCCATGCCTCCTTTGGGTACTGTTCGTCGATCAGGGCTAGGGTGAATGACCGTCGAACGGTGTCATCCTGACTGTCTCCTGAGGCAGCATGTGGGACACTGGTGCAGATCTGGATGTCTGGTTTGTCCACTGCCCAAGGGTTTTCCTCTTCTTCTGTGATCAGAGGTAGAGTGCTCTGTGGAAGGACTTCCCTGTACTGTCGAGAAAGTCGCATGCTCTCATGGACAAAGCTGCTTCTTTTGAGCCGGTTCTTGGTGAAGTTGCTTAGTCTGTGCTTCATGGGGTGGTCGGGCAAGCCCCTGAGCTTCTCCGCCTGTACCATGGTTTTGGCTTCTCTCCTCTGGCTGAGAGGTTGGATTGTGGTCAGCTTCTCCATTTCCTTGATTGGTGTGGATTTCATTGCACCAGTGATGAGTCGAAGAACCTGGTTTTGCACTCGGTCGAGGGTCTGCAGGTTCGTCTTGGCCGAGGTTGACCACGCTGTGGAGCCGTACTCGAGGTGGGGCCTGACTGTTCCCTGGTATACTGTCTTCAGTATCTTCTCGTTCGCTCCCGAGGTGGTGCCTGCCAGTTTCCTGAGTATGGCCAGCTTGCGCCGGGCCTTCCCCTCTGCCTGCGCAATGTGTGGTTTCCAGGTCTGACGTCTGTCGAAGGTGACACCAAGGTAGGTAGCTTCTTCATCCTCTCTCAGAGGGGTTCCACCAAGCTTGATGGTTCCGGCTTTCTGCTTTGGGGACAGTGTGAAGAGGGTGGTGGAGGATTTCTCCTTGTTGACGGAGATGCACCAGTCTTCTGCCCATGCGTTCAGCTTATCTGCCGCTAGCTGCATTCTGTAGGTGGCAGTACTTGCATGCTCCTCCTTGCACCAGATCACAAGGTCATCTGCGTATAGGGCAGCTTTGATTCCCTTGGGCATCTCAGACACCAGATCGTCGATGAAGAGAAGGAAGAGGGTAGGTGAGAGGACTCCGCCTTGCGGGACGCCATGACGAAGGAGGAATTTATTGCTTTTGGTCTGGTCGACGCTGACTCTTGCCCTGCGGTTGAAGAGGTAGGAGCGTATCCACTGGAACATGTTACTGGACACGCCTTATCTCAGCAGTTTGACAAGCAGCCCATCTTTCCAGACCTTGTCAAAAGCCTTCTGAAGATCAATCCATGTTACAAAGACCAGCTTCTGCTCCTGGAAGGCATCTTCAACTTCCTGCGCCAAGTAAGTGACCTGGTCTTCGGTGCTGCGGAACTGTCGGAAGCCAGCTTGTTCAGGGGCGAGGAGGTTCCTGGATTCCAGGTAACACCTGAGGCGCTCGTTCACAATTCTCTCCAAGGTCTTCACAACACAGCTGGTGAGGCTGATTGGGCGATAGCTGGTGGCCTTCTTTGGATCTGTAACGAACGCCTTTAGTGCAGGTTTTCGGTCGGACGATGGTGTGACGTCATTAGCAGTTGGACCGAATGTACACATGCGAATAATGTAGAGATAAGCATTGTTCACGAGCGGTAATGTACAGATAAGCCATGTTCACGTGCGGTAATGTAGGTGAGCGATGTTCACGTGTCACGTGTGGGAGTGACAGTGTGGGTTCGGGAATAATTGCCAGTTAGAGATGCTACACCAGTCGAGCCGAGCGGTCGGTTTCGCTAGGGCTCTGAGGAAGAATTCTGGCTAGAGAATTCGATAGCTGTATATTGAATACAGCGGGGCCGGTACGGAGCGGACACCCCTGGTGTAGGGCCGATGAAGCTGTCCTGAAGGCATCACGTACGTGACCAGGTGCGGACATCAAGCCTTCATCTCTCCTTCGTCCTACCATCACTGGTGCTACGAGCAGCAACGGTAGCGAAGTAAGCCACAGATTCGTGCTACAGGACCACATGCAGTGTTCCGTCAGTGTAGCTATTGTCGCCTAGAGCCGTTAATTTCACGCCTAGGAATGTTCTAAATCTGTGAGTAGTCATTGAATAGTAATATTCAGTTCGGGAATCTCCGTCAAGTCGTCAATGTGATATTGACTGTGTCGACACTAGTATAAAGAGGAGTCGAGTGACGTCTCTCGAGAGAGACAACGACCTCTACGGTAGCGAGTGAATGTGTGAGCCCTGAAGTTGTGAATAACCTATATGCCACTTGATAGTTATTTGTGCAGATTGGTTTACATGATGTGAATTGTTATTTGTGTAGATTGGTTTATATGATGTGAATTGTTATTTGTGTAGATTGGTTTATATGATGTGAATTGTGTGGTTTAATGTATGTTATGAGTGTATGAACAATAGTTAAACAGAGAGCAAAGAGATATAACTGTGTGGCCTTTGTCCTTCGTTTGTAAGCGCGTGTGTGGTGGATGAAAGAGTCTAGTAAACAGAGATGGAACACCCACCTTTATACAGATTGGCAGAAAGCCCACGCACACACTCATTCCATAAACGTTTATATGTAACAATTTAGTTCAGTACAACACTAAAAACACCGTCGTTACAGGATCCTTCCCTTTCTTTAGAATGGGGATCATGATCGCTTCTCGCCAGAGTTGTCGTAGCGATCCTTCTTGCCAGCTCCTGTTGAGGACCTCAAGTAGCTTGTTTTCTGCTGCACTACCAAGGTGGGTTAGCATCTCGTTGGTGATGCCATCTGGACCAGGAGACTTCTTCGCCTTCAACTTTTGGAGAGCTATATGAAGCTCTTTGTGTGTAAGTGGTTGATTCATGGCGTCTGCTGTTGCTTGTTTGGCAGGTCTCTCTCTTTGCTCTCTGCTTTTTGGGGCTAACATGGAGATTGCTCTCAGCTGCATAGCTTTCAGCAAATTGGTTGGCAGCATGCTTTCCTGTTAGTATCTTCCCATTTTCTTCTAAGGTGATGTTTTCTTTGCTTGTGTTCTCATCGTTCAACTGCTTGGTCAGTTTCCAGAGCTTTCTGCCGTCCTTCTCAAGGTTCAAGGAGCTTGTTTTCTCTTGCCATCTCCTGCGTCTTGCCTGTAGCTTCTTCTTGAGAAATTTGGCTTTGGCTTCCTGGAGGCGGATGTTGTTTTCCTGTGATGGGTTAACTTCTGCTTCCCTTCTGGCATCTGCTAGATCATCATCCAGTTCCTGCAGTTCATTGCTCCAGTAGGGCTTATAGTCTTTTCTAGCACCTCTGGGTATGGACTCACGCGCTGCTCTGAGGATGCTCATGTTGAGGTCCTTCACCACCATGTTGATGTCTCGACCTTCGATTCGAACGTCTTTGGTGAGTTCGCTGGAGCGGTGTCTAAAGAGGAACCAGTTCGCTCTTTTGTAGTTCCACCGTGGGAAGGTTGCATCAGCGCAGGACTCCATGCCCAAGGTCAAAAAGACTGGCCGATGGTCACTTCCACCTAGCTGTTCTCCGACCTCTCTGCTGGCTTGCTTGTGCTTTTTTTTCTTTGACCTGTGCATGTCTTCTGTGCAGAAGGCTAGGTCAGGAGTCGATGTAGTGTGCCATCTTCTGGAGTAGAACGTGGAGCAGTCAATGGAACTGTTTAACAGAATGAGATCGTTGTCGTCCTGCCAGTTCTCCACCTCTTCTCCTCTCCGATCCAAGTGGTCGTATCCCCAACTTTGTGAGTGACTGTTGAAGTCGCCCACCACAATGAAGTTGGAGGCCTTAGTGGGGATCGTGTCAAGGGTGAGTGGTCTGTCGTTGGGGCAGTAGAAGTTGACCAGCTGGAAATCTGCTGTCTTCGTCTGGATCCGAATCACTTGGTACTCGGAGTTCTCCATGTGCGTGTCGATCAAACAGGCGTTGATGTTGTTCCTGATCAGGGTCAGGATTCCTCCCTTGCTTCGATCTGTTCTGTCGGACCTGAAGCACTGGTAGCCTCTCACTTTGAAGGACTTTTGGGGTGTCAAGTGCGTGTCCTGAATACAGCAGATGTTGATGTTCTTCTCATGCAGGATATGCTCCAACTCGGTCTTCTTGTTCAGAATGCTTTCTGCGTTCCAGTGCATGACCTGAAAAGGTCGCTGCTGACTGGGATTCTTCCTGGTTGTGGTGGTGCCAGTAGCTCTCCTCCCGCGTCCCCTGGCACGACAAGACGGGCGGGAGGGACCTCCAGTAGCTGAGGCTGGGTCCCTTACAGGCATGGGACCCGACGCTGCTCCACCCTGGAGGGTCCTCAGTGGGCAAGCGCCATTATCGTCAATGGTAGTTGGCCGTATAGTCATGATTGCGGGTTTGCGTGGATCCATGGTTTATCAGAATGCGCCGTGCGGCCTGGGTCCTCCGTCTTCAGCATTCGAGGTTTCTGTCGGGGTTACCTCACCCTTAGCTCCTGGTATTGACCTTCCCTGGGAACACAGGGTGGCTAGAGCTTTATGCGGCTCTTGATCGCATGATAAACCCGTCGTTGGACACATGGGGAATTTCAGTGGAGGTACAGTGCCACCTGCTACCCCGCCCCGTCCTGGTAAGCTCATCGCCATTTGGTCCGCGACTGCTTGCGCAGCTAACCTCCATATCTGAAGGTCGTTCCCCTATCCGCCACCCGGGGACGCGCTAGGTTGGGGATAGTCGCCCCACTGAAAATCCCACACTGGGTTAAAGCTGAGGTGCAATGAGAAAAACCCGCCCAGCGCGTGTTTTAAAAAGACTACAGGACCCAGCTTGGGCCCTGCCCCTAAGTGGGTCAAATCGGTTCGTAACACAGTTGACGGAGTTGGCAACTGCGTATCCCGAGCTTGCAAAACTCTCGGAAAACGACAGACCACTTCCTGTTGCACGGAAATCATCGCGATTAGCAGATCGGACAACAGCAGACGATTCTGTGACACTTTGAAACTGACCTACAGCCACGGATTTTACGCGCTGGGGACTATGATGGCAGAATGCACGGCTGTACATGCTGTAAGTATGACTCCTGACACTGTAGTTGTGAACGAATTTTGTCAACACGTACATCCAGTCCAATATAGGATAATATAAATACTGAATAAAGAAGCATTGTGATGTACATCCAACACAGTAAAGTGGATGTGAGAGAGAGAGAGAGAGAGAGAGAGGAGAGAGAGAGAGAGAGAGAGAGAGAGAGAGATATTATAACAACAAACACAAAACGACAAATAACCCTTCCTTCCTCACCCTTCCGATATCAAATAAAGCTTCAGGCTGTACTGTGTAACTTACGGATAGCTCGGCCTGGTCCATATCCAGTGTGCGTCCAGGCAAGACACAAATGGCCTGCTCTGTCCGTCGGGGGGTCGAGTGTCGTCTGCTACTGTTGATGTCAGTAAAAATATCGCTGGTTTAGATCAGTGATCGCGGTGCGCACTCGCTGCAAACAGGAAGTGGCCTGTCTTTTTCACGGGAGTTTTGCCAGCACGACAAACGCAGTTGAAAACTCAGTCAACTGGGTTGCAAACCGGTTTGCCGAAGTTAGCCGAACGTTCACGAAGACAGGGCCCTCGCTGGGTCCTGCAAAGTTTTTTTAAAACACGTGCGGGGCGGAGTTTTGTGACTGTTTCTCAGCTTTAAGGAAGTTCGGCATGTCCTAGACTGAGTTTGTGAAAGACTTGGAACCTGAATTAGCCTCTACATTGTTTTTGGTAGATAGTAGTAAATAAACGAGTGATTACGACCCCTTTGTTTGACTCCTTCCATTACCAACACCTACATTACCAACACTTCCACATCACGCAACATCCCCTCAACCCTCGCTCCATCACAACTTTGATAAAACGAAGTAATGAAATAAGCAGTATAAAAGAGGTTTTTTTCCCACTGTGAGATTGACAATGCCACCTTCGACTGATTCTCCGAAACGAGACAGACAGACACAGACACAGACAGATAGACAGATAAATAAACTTATACCGGACTTCTAGTAAAAGCATGACTATTTTCTTTCCTTATGGCTTAAAGGTCCGCAATTATAACAAGATGGGATGAACCATAACCCACAAAGTCCCTTCTATATGAGAGCTGTCTTCGCTGTCAATGGTCTCTACCTTTTTTCTTTGACCTGATTCTGCTGTTGAATTATCTCCTATTGAAAAAGTCTCGCAGATCTGCCAATGCGTCAGTGAGTTCTATAAGGGGCGCAGGACATACGCGTCATTGATTTGTCAAACGTCATTTGTCATGACGTAAGATTTAGTTTTAGTTTAGACGACAGCCACGAACGCAGGGCATGGTTTTCAAGTCTCGAGTAGGCTTCTGTACTTTCTGGCAAACGTTTTCTCTGCCGCTGCATTTTCTGGCACAAAAATGTAACCTCATCAATTGTAAAAGCTGGTCGAGGCTTTTTGGAAAAATTACCGGTGAAAATATCGCTCGTGGTATCATGTCCATTTTCTATTCTACAGGTCAGTGCAGTAGATGAGCCTAACGGTAAAGGCATGATAAATACTGAACCTCAGCTTTTTTGACAAAGGTCTGAGCTGCACGAAGAAGTTGACAGTAGCGCGCACGGACGGTGACGGGAAGTGGGGCACGCATTAGGCACGGTTTTGCTGTGTTTCTACCAACTCTGCAATTGTGTAACTTGAGCAGACTCTACTGTGCTACTGCATAGTGAGACACTGAATTTTTCTTTTGACTCTTTTGGATGCTTTTTGTTATAATTGCGGACCTTTAAGTTAGGACTTACCCCAGATAAGTGGCATGGGAACCCTGAATTATTGGAAATCAAAGTGGTGGCTAGGGACAGCAGTGCATGCTGTGTACGGGCAAACTGCGCAGTGGACACGACTTACATCATCTCAACGGCCTTGATGCCTCGGTGCTGGTACACCTTCTTGTGCAGGGTGTAGCGCGTGTGGAACATTTGCAGTATGTTGAAGATCTCCTGCACGCGTTCAAGCAATACACGTCATATTTTATTCAGTTTAACACTACAGAAGTGACCCCTACGTCATATTGACCTGGGGTCACTTTGGCAAGGGACATAGTCACGCCATAGCGATCCGATGTGTCTTTGCACACCACAGTGACCACGAGTCGATTTGACGTACCGGTCAACGTTTACCGTTCGTTGCCTGTTAGATTATTCAGTACCTTCCAGCACAGCTTGCAAATGGACTGTGAGATTTAACATAAAAAATGAGGATTTTAAAAGCGAGTACAGCTCTGGCCATGCAGCTTCGTTCAGAAGAAAACAAACTTTGCTTTCTGTTTAAACACTAATCGAGTAATACTTCACACTGAAATTAACCTCTTTGTGGATGCAGCTGCCGCTACCGTTTAGAGTACCTTTGGACGCGCGCGCCTGTTCTTTGCTTAACCCATTTAACCCCATGGCTGCATTTCCCAAATTTTGGAAGTGGCACCTATGTACAAGGTGTAGGAGATGAATCGACCAGGATAATTCGAGGGTAGGCCTGATTTGCTTGGTAGATCCAACTCCTATTGTAGGGCATTGGGACTAAATGGGTTAACGTCCCCACAGTAACACAGGGCAGGACTACCTGCACTGAATGAAAAAAAAAAAACCAGAACATTGAATTATGTCGGTCAGAGACGCAAAATAAACCTGGGACATGCTGTGGACGCTACACCTTCATCGTGATCTATCGGTGGTTGCGTGCACAAGAAGGCTAACCCCTTAGTGCGTGCAGCGACTGGCGCTACTCTTGATAGTACCGGTTGCTGCATGCACAAGGGGCTTTACACTGTAATATCACACAGGAATGTACCTTGTCTCTCCAGCAGATGTGCGGTTCTTTCTCGACGGACCCGTCTTCTTTCTTCACCTCAACATCTATGACACGTGACGACTCGATCAAGCGGTCGTAGTCAAAGTCCGTGCCGATGCCCAGATGGTGACAGTCCCGCACGAAGTAGTCCCACTTGTCGACATCCACCCCGTTAGTCTTGTTGCACACCACCTGCAAGATTATCGCCGTCACTGACTGAAGTCACAGATCTAATATTTAGCCATATGTGGCAATGTGCGTGTGTGTGTGTTAGTTTGGGGGGAAAGGGTGTTGGGGGGGGGGGCTGGGTGGGTGGGTTGTGGTGGTGGTGGGGGGAGGGAATGACATGATTCGTGGATGAGTGCTTGATTGTGTGTAGATTAGTATCTTAATAAGGTAATGTGTTGTATTTGTGTGCGCGCGTGTGTGTGTATGTGTGTGTGTTTGTGTGTGTGTGTGTGTGTGTGTGTGTGTGAATGATGGTGTGTGTGCGTATGTGTGTGTGTGTGTGTGTGTGTGTGTGTGTGTGTGTATGTGTGTGTGTTATTTGTATTTTGTATAGTTAGTTTCCTGAAGCGTCTAAAGCTCGAGTTTCAGTTTAGGCGCTGTACAGATATTTATTATTATTATCATTCTTCTTCTTATTATTATTATTATATTATCATTACTATTATTTATATTTTTTAAATTATTACTATTATTATTAATTAGAGTACAGCATATCTTAATTTTGTAAGCACAGGCACTGCGTTTTCACAATTCCAATGTATCAATGTGCACAGTGTTTATTTTTTCTGGTGAGTAATAAAAATCAAACAATAATCGAAGTTAGACGTGTGTGCCTCTTGCTGGCCCCTGTTTCAACCCTTTGACTGCTGCTGGTGATACCGCTCGGAGAGACAGACGCGTCTTTCCCGCCGAACGGTATCGTCAGTAGCAGTCAAGAGGTTAATCCGTGTTCCTTAAGGCCTTCACAGACAAATCAACTTTACGGATTGAAACACTTGAAACAGTTGTACTTATCAGTGGTTGAAACGAAGCTGGCCGCCATTTCGAGAGTTGAATTTAACTCCGTATCCTCTTTCAGTCCAGCTAGAACTCGGTCCTACTATCTTACAATGTTCGTTCAGATTGAAACGCGACAGTCAATCACAGACCAGCAGCTTCGGCCTCAACTGGTCTGGCTATGCAAACAACACAGCCAGCTAAGCTAATGGTAGCGTGAACGTGTGTGCAATGCGCGCGTTAAAAGTTGACCGCATTGAGAAGGCAAAGCTGATGTTGAACTTGCTCGCGGCATGGATTCGTCTCCGATCACCTTACACAGAAACACAACTGGTGGCCATTAGTACCAGAGTGAACGGGTTAGACGCGTGGGGGGGGGGGGGGGGAGAGAGAGAGAGAGAGAGAGAGAGAGAGAGAGAGAGAGAGAGAGAGAGAGAGAGAGAGAGAGAGAGAGAGAGAGAGAGAGAGAGAATGAATGAATGAATGATACTTTATTTCTCAAGGATGGAAACAATAGGCGCACAGGCCTCTTTTCATGTTTGTCATTGCTAAACTACAACATTAAAAGCAACATTAAAACAATATGTTAACAGCACGAAACAAGCTTGTGTTACATTCCGATACAAGTTTCAAAGTCGCTGAAGATTACACACAAACACAGCAAAATGACAGGGTCTTGGGGGGGGGGGGGGCGCCATGTAAAGTGTGTTTATAGAAAGCGACTGCACACTTATGATACAGCTACTCATGTGTAGGAATTTAGTGAGCAGGCAAAACACTACGATAAAGAGAGCTATTATGTAAAAGATAACAAGTGCAAAACGGAGGACCACAGGAAATCATTGACATGGCTCTTTTGGACATATTATCTACGTTTCTTTCAAGTTTGATCAGAGATGTATTTAAAAGCTTTCGTCCTAAACAATGGAAGATGTCTCGTTTGCTGTATATGTGGAGGAAGGGAGTTCCATAAATAGGCACCCGCGTAAGAAAGGCTGGATTTAAACAAGTCAATTCGGGGCCGTTCATTGACGAGACTGTTCCTCAAAGTGCTGTAAACTCTTTCGCTCTCAGTGAAAAGCTTAGCCAGGTAGACGGGGGGGGGGGGGGGGGGGGAAGGGGGGGGGGGGCTTTCCCATTCAGTGCTTTGTGCATAAGTACGCACTTATTAAACGTAAGGTGTTGATGTAAAGGAAGGAGCCCTGTTGCCTGAAGCTTTTCCTCCTAAGTTAGAGAGGGGATTGGGAGGATCAGTTTAACTGCGCGATTGTATAGAGAATTAATCCGCTTAAGGTTAGCCTTACTACAGCCGTCCCAAATAGTAGATTCGTAGTCAATATGAGGTTTAATGTAGGAGTTGAAAAATAGCTTTCGTGTCTTAGTATCAATGATAGATTTTAATCTTGACAGTAAAAATAGCTTCTTTGATAATGTTTTCCCTAGTTGTGTTAGATGGGGCAACCAGCACAGTTGGTCATCAACAATTACCCCGAGGAGGCGATATTCTTTGACTTGCTCAATGGGAACTGAATCAAAAGAGATGTTAAGTGAATGGGGGCGGAGCTGATGCTTTGGGCGTGTGGTGATTAGCATGCTTTTTGTTTTGGATGGATTTACAAGCATTTGATTATTTTTGCACCACAGTGAGACCTCATGAAGACTAGGCTGAAGATTGCTTGATATTTCAGGTACAGTTTTCCCGCCAGCGTGAAGAGTTGAATCATCGGCAAACATGTCACATTCGGTATTTGGATTGGATATATGAAGTGGAAGATCATTTATAAACAAACAGAAAAGTAACGGTCCTAGGATGGATCCCTGGGGTACGCCATAACACGCTTTTCAGAAGAGAAGGTAGCATGGACACCGGACAGCATGGAGGAGCTCCGTGGGTGCTTTGAGGCGACAGATTGGGATATGTTTACTCATAACTGTGATGACCCTAATGAACTTGTTGAGACAGTCACTTCTTACGTAAGATTTTGTGAAAACACTGTAATTAAAACCAAGACAGTGAAGGTGTTTGCTAACAATAAGCCATGGGTCAGCAAGGAGCTAAAGGTGTATTTGAACCAGAAGAAACTTGCTTTCTTACAGGGTAACACTGATGAATTTCGGGGAAAGGAGAGGGATTTTAGAAGGGCTGCTAGGACTGCCAGACTGAACTATAAAAGCAAGATCGAAACAAAATTTTCTTCTGGCAACGCTAGAGATGCATGGAATGGTCTGAACGGCATGATGGGTAGGCAGCAAAAGAAACAAGCCAGGCTCTGCACTGGGAATCCAGTTGAGATGGCCAATGATCTAAATCGTTTTTACTCACGGTTCGATGGCAGAAACCTTAGTGATAACTGTGATGAATTGTGCCAGTCCATTGTGCTGGAACCTTTGTCAATTACTGAAGAGGAGGTAGTAAACATCTTTTCTAAGCTGAATGCATACAAAGCACCTGGACCAGATGGGTTAGGTGGCAGAGTATTGAAAACCTGTGCAGGTCAATTGGGGAAGATCTTCACTACTATTTTTCAGTTCCTGCTTGATCATCATACTGTCCCTACGGCTTGGAAATCATCAATCATTGTCCCGATTCCTAAAAAAACCAACGCTCATGAATTCAACGATTTCCGTCCAGTTGCATTGACTTCTATTTTGTCAAAATGTATGGAAAAAGTGGTGAGGAGACATCTGTTAAATGATGTTGCCGAACTACTGGATCCATTCCAATTTGCTTACAAAAACCATAGGGGTGTGGAGGATGCATGCCTTACTCTGTACAATCTTGTATTTTAACATCTTGAGAAATCAAAGGCACATGTGAGAATTCTTTTTATTGACTTTTCTAATGCTTTTAATACTGTTGAACCACTAATGCTTTTGCAGCGTATGATGGACTTTAATGTGAACACAAACATTATTCTGTGGGTGCGAGACTTTTTGAAGGACAGGCCACAACGTGTAAATGTACACGGCAGTCTGTCTGACCAAGTGGTGCTAAATTCAGGCTGCCCTCAAGGTTGTGTCCTCTCTCCGACATTGTTTTCTATATACACAGACCATATGCGTTGTCACACTGCCACTTCTCGTCTCTTAAAGTTCTCAGACGACATGGCCCTTGTACGCCTACTCCAAAAAGAAGACAGTTTGGCCGAGTACTTTGCACAGATAGCAGTATTAGAGTCATGGTGCAAAGATAGTTTTCTGGAAATGAATGTACAGAAAACCAAGGAACTCGTCATTGATGACAGGAAAGTTGATGATATTTTTGTACCTGTCTCAATTAATAATCAACCTGTAGAGGTGGTCACTGAATTTAAGTACCTTGGTACAGTCGTGGATAGTGGGCTGTCCTTCACTGGAAACACTGATCTGATTGTGAAAAAAGCAAACCAGCGTCTGTACCTTCTTTGGAAACTGAGAAGTTTTGATGTCAGTTCCAGGGTTTTAGAATCCGTTTATAGAAGCCTGATCGAAAGCATACTGACGTTTAACATCACTGCTTGGTATGGCAATCTCAGTATGAAAAACAGGGGCAGACTGTCACGTATCGTCAGAACAGCTGAGAAGATCATTGGCCTAGGACAGTACCCAGTAGATGATCTGTACCATAGAGCTGTCCGAAGGATAGCTGCTAGCATTGTCAATGATCCTAGTCACCCACTCTCTGATCAGTTTCAAATGCTACCATCAGGCAGACGTTTCAACATGCCACTTGCCAAAAGGAATGTTTTTAAGAAGTCTTTTATTCCAACTGCTGTCTCGATTTTGAACTCTCGTTTATAACGCCGCGATAAGTATGATCTACTTAACATTACCTCCCATCTTGTGACAGATTGCTTGTGATAGATTGCTGCAATGATAATTTTTCATGATATGCTTTTGCAGCGTTTGTTAATGTCTTATATTGTTGTTTCATGACGAGCCGAAAGGCAAATTTCTGTCGTGCCTGGACTCGAACAGACAATAAAGTTGTATTGTATTGTATTGTATTGTATTGTATTGATGTACACAGTTTGAATTCTCCCTATGATATATGAACGAAAGAATGAGAGTGTCCCTGGGCTGTTATTGTTAAAGTAGCTGTCTAGGTTCTCTAATAAAATTTTGTGGTTTATAAGGTCGAACGTTTATTTTAGGTCTAGAAAGACAACACCAGACATTTTGTTTTTGTTGATGTTGAGCAGCCAAGTGTCAATCATATGAACCAAGGCAGTATGACACGAATGTTTAGGGTGAAAACCAGATTGATATTTATTCAGGAGAGACTTTTCTTCGAGGAATTCGAGAAGATGTTTGTGTACATGCTTCTCAATAGGCTTCGATAGAATAGATAATATGGATATAGGCCGAAAATTATTTGGATCAGATGTGTCTTTTGTTTTGGGTATAGGTACCACTTTAGATTTTTTGAAAGCCGCCGGAAAAATATTATTTTGAATACATAGGTTGTAAATATAGGTTAAGCTTTCCACAATGTATGGAAGAGAAAGTTCGAGGATAAAACCATTGATACCATCAATGCCAGCTGAATTTTTGTTCTTAAGACTAGAGATAAATCTGCCCACTTCAGGTACAGCGATGCAGGGGGTATTAAAAGCATCTCCCGCGGACAGTCTTTGCTTACAAAAGTCAGCAAGCTTCTGCGATGCGACATGTTCCACCTGATCCAAACATTCAGCATGTAGTAAAGATTTTGGGGCTAAATTGAAGTGCTCGTTAAAAGCATCGGCTGTAAGGTTGGCAGTCGTATTTGCAGAACGATTTTTACTATTGTTAGTTAGTAAGTTTAAAACTTTCCATATTGAAGACGGATTCCCGCCACGTATGGTTTTCTCTACCAGTGTTTTTTGTGCCTCCCGGATAAGGTATTCGACTCTGTTACGTAACCTTTTAAACTCAATAAAATCTTTGTCCCGCTTGGCTCGATTTCTGGCTTCCATGGTTTGTTTAATCTCCTCCGTAATCCAGGTGGGGGGCTCACGGCACTGGACTCGTTTCCTTTTTAAAGGGACATGCTTATTTAGCACTCCGAGAGAGAGAGAGAGAGAGAGAGAGAGAGAGAGAGAGAGAGAGAGAGAGAGAGAGAGAGAGAGAGAGAGAGAGAGAGAGAGAGAGAGAGAGAGAGAGAGAGTATACAGACAACTGTGTGGGAGAAAACAGAGGAACACATTAAATTAGTATACCTCGTAGAGGAAGCCTTTCTCGTCTCTTCCGTCGTTTGCCTTGCCCTGAAAATATCACGTCAACACTTACAACATAGCAGACGGCTCAAGAGTTACAATCTAATTCGGTCTGTTTTCCTGAAGGTTAACGATATCCAGACCAAAAGGGTGACTACCCAGTGTGTAAAATGCAAGGAAATAGCCAACAGAAATAAACATGACAAACAATTACAAAAGAACATTTTTTCGAAGTACACAATAATAAAAACAGCATATATGCCTAATGCGCAAGAGGTCATCGGGCCGACGTTGGCAGCTGTTGGCCCGCGCACGACCGTGCGCGGGCCAACATCTGCCAACATCGGCCCGATGGCCTCCTGCGCATTGGGCTAGGCGTTGTGGCCTACCATAAAAGGCACATACAAGTTATTTATGTGAAATTTGCTTCAATTTTGCTTCGGTTTGTCTTTGATAATCAAAGTCGTGTATTCCGCTCGTAATTGGGTATAACGGTGATTTTCTAACTGTTATTTGGATTGTTTTAAAAAGGTACTTCCGGTCTTTTGTTGATTAACTAAAAAAAAAAAAATTGATCAGTTGCCTGTGAATTTGACAATTTATTTGACAAAAGACAATCATTTTCACTAAACGGTACACATGGCCTTGAATATCAACAGGACAAACCGACACAATCGAAGCGATTTTCACATAAATAACCTGCATGTGACTTTTTGGGAGCACAAAGCCACAATTATATACGTGACTCTCTATCTTTTCACGTGACCCACGTGAGTAAATGTAGGCTTGCGGCGTAGCCTGCTAATCGGTTGCTATAACTCATCATTTCGATTCGGAAAAAAATTCAACCTTTCAAGCTGAAACTCATAGCAATATCCCGTACTGTGTTTTCCTCTCAGTATGTTAACTTTTACGTAAGTCTGTCATGTAACCGACGTAACACTTTTTGGCGAATCGAATATTCCGCAGAAAAAAGTGTACAATGTTTGCTTAAAAAGATCCATCATTCAGCTGAACTGAAAAGGGCGGCATTGAGTTAGCCAGAAGACTTAGCCTACTGTCATGACAGCCTGTAGGCTAGGACGTCTAGCTTAGACCAAGCCGACTATTCCAGTCCACGTTCATGCATACTATTGTACGTTCGTTGTACTCGCATTAACATAACAGGCAGTCCTACCTTAGATCCTATAATGAGCCGTTTGATGAACTCTATGTCATCGTCATTGAGCCCCTTCTGATCGATCCCCTTTTCATCGCGCCACTCCCACTCCTTGAACTCCTCCATCAGACCTTTCTCGGCCTTCAACATGTAGTCTATCATTTGGGTTGTGATCTCCTCATGCTTTAAAAATCCAAATAAAAGCTTTGATAAAGTATTCACACACACACACACACACACACACACACACACACACACACACACACACACTCACACACACACATACGCCCACCACCACCACCCCCCCACCCCCACCACCCCCCACACACACACACACACACACACGCGCGCGCGGCGTTCGGCGCCAAATTAAATGTACGTTCTACAGTAAGGTTAGAGTAGCTAGACTTGGCGTCATTATTATCTTTTTACTTATTTGCAGGAAACTAAGAACTGCCGGTCAATGACGCCATGGGCATGCTACGGAACGCGCACCGCCGCGTCCCGTCTCAAAATTGCTCCTATTTTACATTATATAGGAACAACAAAAAATAGTTTATCGTGTAATAGGCGATTATTGCGTTTCTTTATCGCCTAGCACGCGGCCCACGGCCGACATAATCACATTAAGCCCAGAATTCGAAATTCCCGGATTTCGGAGGTGTCCTCTGTAGACCCACATAATAGTTCAGCAAGGTCTACAGACCGCGACAGTTCAAGAGTGGTGCCAGGACCGTGTGGCGCCTGCAAGTGCCAGTTAACTCATTGGAGACGTGCCGCCTACGGATACGCGACGAACCGCCGCGTATCCGTAGGCGGCACGTCTCAAATGAGTTAAGCTATTCCGGCTGTACCCGTCATCTTGAATGGCTTTTTTGTTTTTAATTTTTAATTCTCCTTCTTGCTGGCTTACCTTTGAAGCAAACAAAGCATATGATACTGAATACTTTAGCCCTTCGCAGCCAGTGAACACAGCTTGTGTTTTTTAAATCATTGTTAATTCGGCGTGAAAGATCCCACACAGTCAAAGGTACACGGATACATCGTGATTTGAGTATTAGGTATAGAACCTCATGAACCCCGCGACTGCGGGGATCATGAGGATCTACGAGGTGTGACAATAAAGAAACGAGACTGTGGAAGCTACAATCATGCCTCAATGCCAATTGGCTAACCGCTTATGTCACTGTGTTGCGCAACATCTCACCACTTTTCTGCTATAATCAGTATTGTTCACCTCGCTCACTCTGTGCTTCTGTTTCAGACTGTTGTGTATCACACTGCTGTTACGCCTTGTCAGTCACGCAACTGGAGGTGGTACAAACATGGAGCAGAGAATCAATTTGAAATTCCTGCTTAAGTTGGGGAAGGGCCCAACCGAGTGTCTCAAACTTCTCCAAGAGGCTTATGGAGAAGATGCGATGTCGCGGCCGCGAGTCTTCGAGTGGCACAAACGCTTCAAGAGTGGCCGCGAGGAGGTTGAGGATGACCTCTGTGGGGAGACAATTCGTGGCTGCTTCACCAAGACAACGCGCCTGCACACACCGCGAACAGTGTGAGGCAGTTCTTGGCCAACAAACAGATCGCAGTTCTCGACTTCCCTAGATCTCGCATCGTGCGACTTCTGGCTCTTCCCCAGGCTGAAGACTGTGCTCGCCTCTGTGGAAGAGATCATGGCCACTGTGACAAGGGACCTAAGGGGCCTCAAGGAGGAGGACTTTGCCGAGTGCTTCCGTGGGTGGCAGAAGCGAATGCAGAAGTGCATTAACTTTGGAGGGGGGGGAGGGGGATTACCTTGAAGGGGACAAAGAGTAATTTCTCTGTAGATTTTGTAATAAAACTATTTTGAGAAAAGTCTCGTTCCTTTATTGTCACACCGTATATATGCCTCTTGCAGTTGCGGACTGTTAAAAAGGTTCAACACTTCCGCAGTTATGGGCTTTTCTCAGAGTAGGTTAGTGTGTCATAATGCGACTGCGGTAGCTAACGCAGTCTGACCAAAAGACACAAACTCAGAAACAAAGTTGGGTTCTTCCTTTCAAGAACTACCCCTTGCAGTTCATACCTCCAACGTTACATCGAATTTCGGGAGAAATTTCATGTCAAAGGCGTGGGAGAAGGGGCCGTGACCCATGTCATGACAGAGGGCTGCAATCTGCACACACATCACGTCCTTGTCATTGATCCTCTGTTTCTCATTGATTACCTCCGGTTGTTGTTCCTTGAGTTTCCTCATCAGGCGCCCGGCCAGGTGGCACACTCTGTTGAAAGAGTCATTGTAACTGAATACACAAAAGGTCATCAAGCCGTCGTCGGCCTTTTCCTTACTGGGCTATTAAGCTTCAGTTGCAATCTGACATGATCGTACTGATTACAGGTCGGATTGCACTGGCCTAAATAATGAACCAGCAGCACTACACAAATGAATGAAATCAGTACCCTCCAAAGCACAGCTATGGGCATGATGAATAATCTTCATAAATTCAGAAACCCACTAAATAAATTTGTTCCTTCTTTGACACATGCATTGATATATTGTACATGTATAACAAGCAAATTAATATTCATGAATTTGATAGATATACTTTCCTTCCCAAAATCATTTGCAGGCCCCCACAAATTCAATCTTGATACTTGTGTTTGTCGAATTGGAAACGCGAAATATGCTCATACTGCAACATTAACGAGTTGCTTTAATATGCAGTAGTGATTAAATACTTCTTTGTGAATGTACGCTCGAAATGTCTTTCCCACACACACACATGAACGGACAGAAGACGCCAGCAAACGAGCGAAACGCGGAATGGCTGAACGAGTGAAATTGACAAGAAACCCGCTAGCGTAAGCGACAATTCGAGAAAAAGGCAAAATAAACAAACCTGCTGCTGGTATTTTCCGTTATTATCTGTGATTTAATTACAAGTAGATAGTCCTGATTTGTTTCACAGTCAGACAAAATAATAATAATAATAATAATAATAATAATAATAATAATAATAATAATAATAATAATAATAATAATAATAATACCGTTATTATATAGGCGCTTTTTCTCAATTTTGGGGAAATCGACTCAAAGCGCCGCGCCTGAAACCCAACACACACACTCACGAAACAGACACGGATTTACGCCATTTAAGACATACACAGTACAAATACAGTACAAGACAAACGAAGGGCCAGTCAGCTACTGAATTTACAGAGATTTTTGATCGCTTGTATTTGAAATTTGTAAAGTGGCCTGAGACCGGTACCAAAGTGTGGGGGGTGGGGGGGTGGAAGAACCGGAGTACCCGGAGAAAGAACCCCCGACGGTCCGCCCGAATTAACGGTGACACTTACCAGAGGAGAAAAGTCAAACGCCGGAACCCGGTATCGAATCTCGCACCTTTGGCATTGGTGGCAGGCGCCTTAACCACTGCGCCACGGACCGCGTGCTCAGTCGATACTACCTGAAACGCAGTCGTCTGCCAATTACATGTTTTGTCTGATCAACGCAATCAGCCGCAAACTGAAGGACGCGAGGTAAAGTTTTATTTTGGACTGGATGCATACATTATATTGAGCCAAATTTTGCTTCATATAGTGCCGATAACCGACAGATGTGATTACTTGACCCGAATCAAAATGTCCTTGTCTTACGACTCGGACATTTTAATCCGGGTCTCCTAATCACATGTGCCTGTTATTATATTATATTGAGCAACATTTTGCTTGTTATAGTGCGATAACAGGCAGATGTGATTACAAGACTCGAATCAAAATGTCCGAGTCGATGACGAGGACATTTGATGATTCGAGTCAAGTAATCACATCTGTCTGTTTCTATCTATCTATATCCCGTAGTCTTGCCGACCGTTGGGGCACCACTGATGACTTGGCAACCAGCTCCCTCCATTTCCCTGTGTTCTCTGCCATTCTTAGCGTATCGCCCAGCTTCAGTCCTGTCCACTCTGAGATATTGTCCTCCCAACTTTTTCTCTGTCTTCCTCTCCTTCGTCCTCCTTGCACAGTGCCCTGCAGGACTGTTTTGGCAAGCCCTGCTGAACGCGTGACATGCCCATACCACTTCAGTTTGCGTTTTTTTCACAATGGCTAATAGGTCTTCATAGGGCCCAATGGCTTGCCTGATTCTGCTTCCCACTTCATCGTTCGTGATGTGATCTCTGTATGAAATGCCAAGCAGCCTTCGAAAACATCTCATTTCAGTAGCTTGTATCCTCCTTTCAAGGTCTGCTGTGAGGGTCCATGACTCGCAGGCATACAAGAACACTGAGATGACTAAGGAGCGCATCAGTCTGATCTTGGAGCAGAGTGTGATGTTTCTGTCCTTCCATATGGTCTTCAATCTTGTCAGTGCTGTTGTTGTCTGCGCAATCCTGGACAGTATTTCTGGTTTTGACCCCTCATCTGTCACAATGGCTCCTAAGTATTTGAATTTATTAACGGTTTCCAGTTTTTGGCTTCCAATCCTGACGTCAGTGCCTATGCTACTGGTGTTATTGGTCATCAGTTTGGTCTTCTTCTCTGCACTGATTTCCATCCCATACGCAATGGCTGTACTGTCCAGCGTTTCCACCAGCTGAGCTAGCTCGTTCTCTGTTCCTGCACGGCCATCAATGTCGTCCGCAAAGCGCAAGTTCGTGATTGTTCTGCCTCCAATACTGACAGTTCCTTCATGATCTTTCAGAGCGTCTGTCGTGATTCTTTCAAGGAAGATGTTGAAAAGAGTAGGTGAGAGCAAGCAACCTTGTCTGACTCCGACTGTAGTTCTAAACCAGTTTCCTATTTTGCCGTTGAAGGGAACTGCGCTAGTGGCCTTGTTGTAAAGGTTTGCTATGACTTTGATCAGGTTGGCATTGATGTTGTATAGCTTCATGGTGGACCAAAAGGCTACATGCCACACCCTGTCAAACGCTTTCTTAAAATCCACAAAGACATGACATGTTGCTCAATATAATTTATGTACCCAGTCCAAAACAAAACTTTGCCTCGCGTCATTCATTTTGTGGCTGATTGCGGTGTTCAGACAAAACACAAGAATGCCAGACGGCCGCACATCGCTGTCGACTCAGCGCGTCGGATTTCGATTGACTAGGAAGACATCAGTGCATTGTATAACCGTGCGTGTTGCTAAGTAAATTCTACTTGTAACTAGATCACGCATAATAGCGGAACATGCCAGCAGGTTTGTTTATTTTGTTCTTTTCTCAGGTTGTCGATCGCCAGCTGACATCCCGTCAATTTAACTTGTCAGTCCAGCCCGACGCGCACGTTTCCTGGCGTCTTTTCCGCCTTCGTTCGTGTGTGTGTATAGGATATACATTTCGAGCATTCATACACACTAAGAAGAATGTCATTACTACTGCACATAAGGAGCGCGTTAATGTTGCAGTGTGAGCATATTTCGCGTTTTCGTTTTGAAAATCTAAGTATCAGCAAGATCGAGTCTTCTTGGTGCGCAAGGGATTTTGAGAAGGAAAGTATACCTAGCAAGCTCATGAATATTAATTTGCTTGTTATACAATATATCAGTACATGTGTCAAAGAAGGGAAAACTTCATGGAGTGGGTACATAGCAGTATATCAAAATGTGGTTCAATATAATATAATACCACCGGATGTTTTTGTCTGGTATGATAATTCAAATGGTATATAAAGCTAAAGTGGTCTCTGTCATATACTCACAAACCAGATAGGTGAGGCTAGCGCTGGCAGAATTGTACAACAAACCAAGGGGAATCACAGCGCTGGACAGACGAACAGTTAGATCCCCTGCCCCCGCCTATCAGGCACCCATTCGCCAGCCCACAGAGAAATACGCAGGTATACAACAAGACGATCATCTACATCCCTAAAAAGGATGCATCAGGTCTCTTATATAACCCATGTCTTTCTCCGGAACTTAGGAAGTAGGCAGGAGAAACATACATACACAAACACGAAGGTGCATTACTATATGTGGTCGGGTAAATACCCTGAATTCCCACAGTAGATGCACAGAACATTACACAACAATGTAACGATACAAGACATGGGTTATATAAGAGACCTGATGCATCCTTTTTAGGGATGTAGATGATCGTCTTGTTGTATACCTGCGTATTTCTCTGTGGGCTGGCGAATGGGTGCCTGATAGGCGGGGGCAGGGGATCTAACTGTTCGTCTGTCCAGCGCTGTGATTCCCCTCTGTCATATATACTTTGTAGGACATTGTTCTGCCCTGTGTTACTCTGTATTCGGAATACATTGTCCTGTCTGACAGTTTATCCTGCTTTCCAAGGCGTTTGGGGGAGGTCACGTGGCTAGGTCATCGATCGCGACATTCGCTTCAGTAATCGACTGAATTATTTTTTTCGCGGGAGAGGGGGGCGAGAAAAGTGAGGTACACTCTCACACAGACGGGTGTGCCATGGGTGCAGAGTAATACAGGATAGTGTACCCGGGGTACAGTGTACTAAAAGTTAACGATAGTGACCACTGTAAGGTTACAAGATGCACAAAACCGATGGATAAATCAGTAATTCAAAAGGGTTTCAAAATTAATTAGTAGAGAACTGACCCCAGGCTGTGTTCAAATCTGTTGTGTGAACCGCCAGGGTAGACGTAAGGCGCCCCACCCAGCTGTTTGATGTCGCGCAGCCGCTGGAACTGAGGGGTGTCCATGATGGCCACACACAGAGAGGGGATCTTGATGTTTCCGTGGACAGCATCCTTCACCAGCTGGCGAAGAAAAGAAAGGTATATGGGATTGACGGGCTCAATTTAATGCTAGACCACCGCGCGCACAGCCACCACACTCGATCAATACGATACTGAAGGGACGAAAACACGTCACGTCTGAAAAGAGCCAGGGCCCGGAATTATCCCAAGATGCTCTCAAAAATCAAGAATCAAGAAAACGTTATTGTCTCTTTAAAACAAACAAGATAAGGATTCCATCCCGAAGTCTACCGTATTGTTTGGAACTCACATGCGTTTATCTTTTAGGAACATTCAGAGTTGTTCATATTTTTAGGCTTCTTATGCTGATCCATTTCCCTACTCTCTAAGCCAGCCTCTGATCAACACACACGTCGGCGCACACAAATAAAGACGGACACACGGCGCGTCCCGCCATTAGTACACTCTGTGGGCTCGTGTAGCGACAGGAATCCATCTCCTTCTACTCTAACTCACCCTCTGATCAACACACACTGGCACATAGAAATAAAGACGGGCACACGGCGATTCCCGCCATTCGTAAGCTCTGTGGTCTTGGCGTAGCAGATAGTTGCATATATCTATTCTGAAGAAGAATAATAGCACGAGCAGCGAAATGACGTCACTTCAAGCTTCACGTCATGGCATCATTAGTTTCACGACGCCGCGATCATAGTGACAACTCGTTGTTATACGTCACTCATCGAAGTGCTAACATTTGACGTATCAGAGGATCAACTTTGCAATTTTTTTGCTGATTTTCACGCCTAGAGCTTACAGGTCACAATTTTGACCTAATCCTACCCCAGGGCCGGGACAAACAGCAGGCTTATGCAAACACTGTTTATGAAAAAATCATGCGGGTATTAATGAAAAGATCGTTTTTGTCGTAAAAGAAAAATTAAAGTTATGTTAACCCCCCCCCCCCCCCGCCCCCTTCCCCCCCCCCCCGCCCCCCCTCACCCCCCCCCCCCCCTTCTCCCTCCCCCACCCCGAAAATTGTCTTTAGGTTTCATGCGTTCTGTCATCTCTAAAAAGCAAACTAACTAAAGATAAAAAAAAGGGTACAACGCTAAGCCAGAATGCTGTGAAAGGTGCCACGTCAGCATAATTATGTACATGTATGTACCCACTCCATAAAATTTCCCCTTCTTTGACACGCGTACTGATATATTGTATAACAAGCAAATTAATATTCATGAAATTGCTCGATATACGTTCCTTCCCATAATCCCTTGCAGACCAGAAAGATTCTATCTTGATGCTTGCCTGTCACAATGAAAACAAAACGGAGAATAGACGGCAGCAAACACACGAATCGAATCGCCGTACTGTTGAGACTGACGTCACTGATGTCCGCTAGTGATAGTGACAACTTTAGACAAGATCACAGTAAGGCAAATTACACACATTTTTGCTCAATCATTGGCCTTTTGTGAATTTTTCTTTCATCAAAAGTCATTCAGTTAAGTATTTCCAGAAGAGTCATCCAACTGACAATAAACTTGCCGAGTTTGAACATTCTGGGTTTGGTTTTCACAGAGCTAGATGCGACCATAACGATTCAGTGGGGCTTCCCTTTAACGTTATCATCTAAAAATAGAAAATGTCACGTGACGCGACGCAGAAGGCTCAAACGTGTGGGCACCCCTTCTAGAATGAAAGAGTATGACCTCAGAAGGTTTGGTGCTTTTGTCCAGCGTGTCCTAATCAGCTTGCTTAAGCAAATCTTTAGCGCAAACCGTACCATGCGACTTCGCTACACAAACTCTTGTAGCGCCTGATGTGTCTGTATTTATGTGCTTAGTGCACTAAGTGTGTCGAATATAATAGTCTGTATTTGCATGTAGTCTGTAACCTGGTAAAAAAAAAAAAAAAAAAAAAAAAAAAAAAAAAAAAAACTCCCACATTACCTTTTCAGTGTATGTCCGTCTCTTCTTTGCCGTCACGTCTTTTTCAGGGTTTGTATTTTTCCTCTTATCCGCCATGTCTTTTGCCATCTATAGAACAGATAGTCCGTTGCGCGCGCGCGCACACACACACACACACGCACGCATGCACGCACGCACACAGTAAGTCAGTATGTATCGGTATACGTGTGCGTGTGTGTGTGTGTGTGTGTGTGTGTGTGTGTGTGTGTGTGTGTGTGTGTGTGTGTGTGTGTGTGTGTGTGTGTGTGTTTTGCACAACGGATTGTAGTGATTTTGCACTGAGAATGCGTGTATTATTGTATCGTGTATCAGTGACTGTGTAATCGATATCATCCTCAGTATCGCTCAGGCAATAAGGACCAAAGGAAATCAAGTCTTTGGACTGTGTGTGCGTGCATGAGTGTTTATTACACTAGCAGGCGTAAGCTTAGAATTGTTGATAACCAGTAAGCAACAGTTCCTAGGGCCTAAGTCAGCCGTAGTCGGCCTACACACAGGAGTGCGCGCACTATCGTGTGTGGGCCGACTGCGGATGACATCTTCCCGAAGACCTTTTACTCACCCGTTTCCAGGTCAATGTACACCTACGACAGCAATTGCAGTAACGCTTTGATAATAATACTCAGCGTATTAAGTAGGTGCTTTATCCCAATTGAAAATCCGCTCAAAGCGCCGCCGCGAACTGAACCCAACAAGTACGCTCACGTGAATCACGCGCATTCACTCACACACTGTACATAACCACAGAACCTTCACGCAGTGCTAAGGGCAAGCTCAAGCGAGCTACTGAAGGTTTGGAAATTCAAATCTTTTATATGTGAAATTTGATTAAGTGGGCTGAAATTGATACCAAAGTAGTGAATTCCGTATTTGAAGGTTCTGGTGACATTGGTGTTAGACATGTTTGGACTTGTTTTAAAATCCGATAACGTACCTTTTTTAATCTCTTCACAGCAGAGCAAAGTAAACACCACGCGACCAGCTGCGAGAGGCATAGATCCTCCTGACTAAAAAACGCGACGGGCTGGTAAGGATCCGTCTATGCCAGTAGAGATAGGAAGAAAGGAGATTTCAAAACCAGCCCCCCCCCCTCCCCACCCCCACCGGTCAACCCGGCATCAATGTATAAAAACCTGGATATTTTGAAAGGAAACAAATGACTCTCATATGTGTATAGTGAAGCAATGCTGACGGGAGGGGGGAGGGGGAAGGGGGGCAGTTTTGAAATCTCTTATCTTCCTATCTCTTTTATCTTTTTTTAAAGTATGGGGTGTGGGGGGGGGAAGCCTGTCACCCCTCCCCGGGTATAGGCCGTGGACGAGAGACCTCCAGCGACTCCTGTCCTGTGCTTCTCCTTCGATTTTACTCCAGGTGGTTCCCAGTCTCTTGATGTCTGCTTGGAGGTCTCGACGCCAGGTGTTTCTCGGCCTGCCTCTTTTCCTCTTTCCCTGGGGGTTTCATGACAATGCCTGCCTAGTGATACTGGAAGCTGGCTTTCTCAGACTGTGACCAATCCATCCCCATCTTCTTCGCCCAATTTCATTCTCTGCTGTTATCTGCTCTGTTGTCTCCCAGAGTCTGACGTTGCTGATCTTCTCTGGCCAGTGGATTTTCAAAATTCTTCTAAGGCAACTGTTTATGAAGATCTGTACTCTGTTGACTGTGGTTTTTGTCAATCTCCAAGTCTCTGCTCCATATAGGAGAACTGCTTTTACGTTGGAGTTGAAAATCCGGACTTTGGTGTGTTGTGACAGCTCTCTGGAACTCCACACTTTTTTCAACTGGAGAAAGGCTGCTCTGGCTTTACCGATTCGTGCTCTGACATCTGCATCAGTGCCGCCTTTTTTGTCTATGATGCTCCCGAGATAGGTGAAGGACTCCACCTCTTCCAATGGGGTGCCAGCAAGCAAGACTGGTTCTTCCCTGGTTGCGTTCAGCCTCATTGTCTTTGTTTTTTGTTTGTGGATGGTGCGGCCCACTTGGGACGAGATGTCAGCAAGCCTGGTGGTCTTGTCCTGCATTTGTTGATGAGTTTTTTAAGTATGAATTAAGAGAAACCTGCAGTTCTACCTCTGGGCTCGGCCAAAATGAGCCTTCTCTCTCTCTCTACATACATCAGACGATCGTCTCATGACGCTAAATTGTATCCTCCAGCAAAGTCTTGATGAAGTGTTAGATTGGTGTACGCATAATCGCATGCTCCTCAGTACTTCTAAAACCAAAAGCATGTTGATAACAACCCGCCAAAAGCATCAGCTACGTCCTGCCCCTTTGATACTTTCACTTGGTGATAAACCTATCCAACAGGTATCCAAGCACCGCCTACTGGGAGTTGTACTTGACGACCAGCTCAATTGGTCGTCGCATATTGACAGTTTGTGCAAAACCTTGTCCAGAAATGTATTTCTGCTCTCTAAACTTAGACATATTCTTAGTACAAAGTGCTGTACATTGTTTTTTCACGCGCACATTAAGAGCCACTGTGATTATGCGTCCTCTTTGTGGGACGAATGCAGCGAACGTCATATTAAAAAAGTCAACTCGCTATATCGTCGTTCAGTTAAAATAATTATTCCACACCCTACTTCCACAGACCAAAAGATAAAATCTCTTGGCCTGCTTCCACTGAAGGAACAACTCAAATTTAACAAATGCGTCCTCATGCACAAAATATTTCATTATCAAGTCCCCGAGTATCTGTGCGCGCTATTTAACTTCAGCCCTAGGCATCAGCTACACACGAGACATGGCTTGCTTCATTTACCCCGACCCAGGATAGATCTCTACAAGTCAAGCCTTCTATTTTCGGGCAGTTTTGTCTGGAACTCATTGCCATTGAACATTAAATCATGTTCAGGTAAAACCCATTTTAAACGAGCTTTGCGAACGCACTTCCATTCAGCCTGACTTCACAGTTTGCCATATCAGAGTATTGTTGTTGATAACAAGTGAAAGTCAAGTATTTTCTCTTTCTCCTTACATTTGGTCTTGTCGGTGTCGCTATATGCTCTTGATGCTGCTGATTCTTTGACACTGTCTTAGCTGAGTATAATATTAATGCTATGCACTCATTTATTTCTCTTACTTTTGTGTTGGTGGCAGTTACTACTTCTCCAATACGATTTTTTTCCCCCTTTCATTGATTCACCTATTGTGTTTGTTTTTTTCCGTAGTTTTTCTTCTTTTTATTATTATTATTGTTATTATTTGCATGCTATGTTTATTTTCCTGTTATGTTGTTTGTTTACAGGACAGCTTGTAAGACAGGCATTGAGTTGCCTAATAGCTTTATCCTGAATAAATAAAGATTCATCATCTCTCTCTCTCTCTCTCTCTCTCTCTCTCTCTCTCTCTCTCTCTCTCTCTCTCTCTCTCTCTCTCTCTCTCTCTCTCTCTCTCTCTCTCTCTCTCTCTCTCTCTCTCTCTCTCTCGGAGCTCACGAATGTAGCGCACCAAAAAAAGTTCAGAGTCAATTAGCGATGCAAAATTAGGCGATTTCGTCACTGATCAAGCTTCTCCTGTTCGGATTTTACCACCAGTGTCTTGGCCTATCTACGCTGATCATAACGGTGTAAAATTTGGACTTTGTGCGACCACAGACTTCTGCCATCTGACTGGTTTTCCTATATCGCCATTGAACTGAGTACGGCGATCGTCGGGGTGACTGTTAGTACAACACTGCCAGCTACGTGTACTGTGTAGTACTGTGTATTACTGTGTAGCACTGTTGTGTCAATCGAACTGTGCTAAGATGGCAGACAAAGAAGCTCTATCCGCAAATCCACTCGAGGTCTCTGGAACTACATCACCTTTAGTTACTGTCAGTGACATTCAGCGTATAATCGACAAGCAGACACAGGTGATTGACGAGAAACTGGGGTCTCTTCGTGCTGACCTTTGTGATGTGCTGACCTCTATACAGGCGATTGGCACCGACATTGCTGACTTGAAGCAACGCGCTCGCAGCCTGGAGGACACCTGCAAGGAACTGACTGAGAAGCAGGAGGAGGTTTCCGAGTCTGTAGAAGACTTGCAGGAGGACATGGAAGATATGCGGAAACGCTACGAGGAAGAACTAGACAAGCTAGAGGCGTTCTCACGTAGGGACAATCTGCGACTTTTTGGAATTGTGGAAACGCCAGGCGAGACCTTCGATTCCTGTGCCACCAAAGTACTGGAATGTCTGCAGGGCACAGTACCAAATAAAACCTGGACTGAGGACGATTTGGTACGCGCACACCGGGTAGGGAACAAACCGGACTTTGCTTCTGTAGCAGCCAACCGTGCCAGAGCCAACAACAAGCCCCGCCCCATGATCGTGAAGTTTGCGAGATGGAGGGACAAGATGGACGTCCTGACCAAGGGTCGTGCTGCACTCAAGCAAAAGGGGGTTAACGTTGCTGGCGACTTAACCAACCGGCAACACGAACAGATCAGACTGCACCGGGAGAAAGGCATGCGGGCGTACTACAAGGGGAACAAGCTGGTCGTCGCTGGACCCCTAGAGCAACGGAACTTCGACACCGACAACTTCGGCCGCCGTCCTGCGACAGACAGCCTCAACAGAAGACCGGACAACCGTATCCAAGGACTCGGTGCCGCCGCATCTACTGGTCAGCAGGTCAACGCAACACCGGCACGTGCGTCACACTCGGTACCTAAACCAGCGAAACGGCGCCGGCCACACAGTTCCCCTACAATTGAGGTCGGGGACGAATCCAGTGACCCGTGATATGTCGGCCAAGCCGCGTCTCCCACCTCAATTGCACGGGATGTGTCACCGATGCGCGCGTGTGTTGTGGATCAGCCAATAGATAGTGTGTTTTATACACTTACTTTTCTCTCATGGAATGTTGATGGACTGTGGAGCAAATTATCCGACCCAGACTTTCTACAATATGTAAGTAATTATGACATTGTGTGTTTGTTTGAAACATTTTTAGACAATGCTTTCGTCCCGCCTGACTGCTGGTCTGATTTCACGTGTTTTTCCTTACCTGCAGTCAAACTGTCACGTCAAGGAAGAAGCTCGGGAGGTGTTGTTGTGTTAGTCAAAAATGTGTATGCCAAGTTTGTTTTCCAAGTGAACATGACATGCGCTCAAAGTGTCTTTCTTAAACTTGACAGATCATTGTTTGGTACTGAATGCGATGTGCTTTTGGTCGCGTGCTATGTTCCGCCCAAGGATTCACCATTTTATAGACAATTACCGTATGACTGCTTGTTAGAAGAATTAGAACAGTGTCTTGCTAGTGCCCTCGAGCAATTTGGAGACATTCATTTCCTAATGTGTGGTGATTTTAATGGTAGAATTGGGGATTTGCAGCCTAATCCATATTTGTTTCAGCTTGATCCTGATGAAACGCTACTAACTAATACCGCTCTATTTGAACCTTCACGATTTACTGAAGATATGACTGTAAATACATTTGGAAGAAAACTATTAGATTTGTGTGCATGTTTTGAACTGATGATTTTGAATGGGTTCTGTAGACCTGATCTGTCAAAGCACCTAACATTTATCTCACCCACTGGTTGTAGTATTAATGATTATTTTGTTGCATCTCCTGACTATTTGTTTGTGTGACAAACTTGAAGTTGGCGAGAGGATAGAGTCTGTGCACTTGCCGCTGGTCCTTACTGTGTCTTGTGTACGTGTATCACCCCACAACGATGTTTCTGATGATGATACGCAGTGTTTTTCTTTTGATAAGATTATCTGGGAACCTGCTAAGGCCCAAACGCTCAGCGACAGTTTAACTACTCCTGCATTCCAGGATGCTCTAGTAGCTGCTACTGCTGAGATCGATGATGATATTAATAGTGCATTAGACATTTTCACATGTGCTATCAAAGACGCTGCTAGTTGCATGACAAAACAACTTCATTCCTCCACAGGCAACACACACAAAACAAACACCGCTAGTCACCCTTGGTTTGACCAGGAATGCAGAAATGCAAAAATGCGAACGCGTAAAGCATACATACACAAAAAATAAAACCATGGAAAATAAAGCAACGTTTGTAAATGACAGAAAACAATACAAGAGATTACTTAGAGCTAAAGAAGTTAATTTTAAGAGGGAAACTGTTGACAAAATTCTTGAGTATAGACATAACTCTCAGGCATTTTGGAAGGAAATAAAGAAATGGAAAAGAAAACGTCGTTTAAGAAACAATATAACAAAGAAGCAGTGGTTTGATCACTTCTCTAGCATTCTAAATGAAAACATAGCACAGCAAGAGAATAATGACGATGTATTTTCTTCAGAAGACTCTGAGTCTGATGAAGCCATATTTCATGACCTAGATATTAACATAGAAGAAGCAGAAGTTATTGCTGCTTTAAAACATGCCAAAGCAGGAAAGGCCCCCGGGCCTGATGGAATTATAAATGAAGTTCTTAAAGTTTCCAACCCAGCTATCATCTCCTTTCTCACTAAGTATTTTAATGCTTTATTCAACAAAGGGTTGTTCCCAAGCGAATGGTCTAAAGCTATTATTGTCCCACTCCACAAGAAAGGAGATGTAAATAATCCAGATAATTATCGTGGTATTGCTCTGATTAGCTGTGTTAGTAAACTGTATACCTACATTTTGAACAGAAGGTTAACAGACTGGGCTGAGGAACACAATATTCTGTCTGAAACACAAGCCGGGTTTAGGAAATCCTATTCTACTGTGGACCATATGTTTACACTTTATGCTATTGTTCAAAAACAACTTCTACAAAATAAGAAAGTCTATGTGGCTTTTGTTGACTTTCACAAAGCCTTCGATACTGTTAAAAGAGGTGTGCTTTGGAATATTTTACTGAAGGTTGGAGTGCGCGGCAAAATGCTTTCAGCTATGAAGGCAATGTATGACTCGGTGAAATTTTGTGTTAGAGACAGCCTGAATTGTACAGCGTTTTTTGAGTGTTTCCAAGGTTTAAAACAAGGATGTTTAGCATCGCCGACATTGTTCTCCTTTTTGATTAACGAGCTTGCTGTGTACATTATTGAAAATGGTAAACATGGTTTCCAACTAAAATCCGATGCAGCAGAACTGTTTTTGTTGATGTTTGCAGATGACATTGCTTTGTTTTCATCAACCCCCAATGGCCTTCAGACTCAGCTGAACAATTTATACAAAGAAGCATCTAAACTTGGTTTGTCTGTTAACCTAGACAAGACAAAAATAATTGTGTTTCGAAATGGTGGATATTTGTCAAAATATGAAAAATGGATTTACGGGGGAACGAGGGTAGAAGTTGTCAATATGTATAAGTACCTTGGGTTAAACTTTACCACACGTTTGAGTTTAAACACATCCGTCGATGACTTAGTGACTAAGGCAAAAAAAATGTGTAATCGATATTTTATGTATGTTGAAGAAAATCAACTGCGCTAGTCCTGATGTTTTTTTCAAGCTGTTTGATGCGCAGGTTGTCCCAATTTTGTTGTATGCCTCGGAAATTTGGGGTATAAACGAGTGTGCCGAATTTGAAAGAGTCCATACATTTGCATGTAAACGTTTTCTTAATGTCAACTTCCGCACACCGAACCTGATGGTTTATGGTGAACTTGGTCGATATCCACTGTCAGTATTAACGTCAGTAAGATGTGTTTCCTACTGGCTTCGACTCTGTGCTTTACCTGTTACTAGATTTGCAAATATGGCTTATCATATGCTTAAGGATCTAGACGATAAAGGGAAAGAAACATGGGTGTCAAAGATAAAGAATTTGCTTTTTCGAAATGGGTTTGGTCATGTATGGATTTCACAAGGTGTTGGAAATAGGAATGCTTTTATAAACAAGTTTAAACAAAGGATGGTTGATTGTTCCAAACAAAACTGGTCATCGAAGCTTTCTGAGAGTGAACGTTTTACTGTGTATCGTAGTTTTAAACATACACTTGTCCAAGAAAATTATTTTGAACTGGTTAAGCCAACCTATGTCAAAAATCTATACATTAAATTTAGACTTGGCATAACTGAATTGCTAAGTAACGAACAAAGATATAGTACTCTCAATGCTGTAACGAAAGTGTATCCATTGTGTGCCAATGCTGTGGAAGATGAAATTCACTTTATGTTTTACTGTCCATTCTACGATAAACTGCGTGTCAAATACCTATGTAAGTTTGACCTTATGGAACTCAAAAAGAAAGAATTGTGTATCCTTGACACTACCAACCCGCAGTCTATTGCCGATTTAGCAAGATTTGTATTTCATGCATTTAAACTCCGTAGCAGCATGCTTGTATGATTCCACGTGCAAACTGTGGTTCTTACTCCGACCTGGTCTGTGTGGTACACGGCTGTGGCCTGGATTTGGATACCGCATTTTACATGTAGGTCAAAAGTGGCTATTATGTGCTGGCGTAGATCGAATGGAAATGTGTGTGGGTGTGTGTGTGTGTGTGTGTGTGTGTGTGTGTGTGTGTGTGTGTGTGTGTGTGTGTGTGTGTATGTGTGTTGTTATAAACATCGCCTTATGGCTTTTATATACACCTGAATTATAAATTATGTAATGTCTCACTCCATTGTATGGACATTTTGTCTGAACAATAAACTGTCTGAGTCTGAGTCTGAGTCTCTCTCTCTCTCTCTCTCTCTCTCTCTCTCTCTCTCTCTCTCTCTCTCTCTCTCTCTCTCTCTCTCTCTCTCTCTCTCTCTCTCTCTCTCTCTCTCTCAGCTGCTCCAGAACACAAGCCACAGCAGCCCGGCTATGATCGCACATCAACACTCATGGGCGCCCCTTCCTACATGGCAGGCGGTCGACCTGTGTACCCCTACCCGTACCCCAAACCCCCAACTTTCCCCTACCCCCCGCCGCCCCCACCCCCTGGAGTGCCGCAGCTTAGTGAGAGTGACTGTGCCGCCTTGTTTTCGCTTCTTCAAAAGTTCAGGCCACGCGCCGGAAATTAGGACACGCGTGATAGCCATTTCGACATTCTTTGATAAAGTCCCACTGTGCGCGTTTTGTGGACCAATTATTGACAGTAATTTCCGATCTGCTATTACCAATTCCCGATTTAAATATACTTTTTTCACTTAGCGATTTTTTAAAATATTATAGTTGTACCATTTTCTTAGACTTTAAATTTGTTTGTTTTTCTTTCTTCTTATTTTTAAGTCGTCAAATTAGCTTTGTGTATTATGAACTTTGTCGCAGGTGAACGTGCATAGTTCCTTGACAAGTCATTTTTTATTTGTTCTCTTTTATAGTTGCTGACTTTGTTATTTTTTGTTGACATAACCAAGCAAGAAAACCGTAAACATTCTGCTGAACTTAGACTAAGCGCGTGATAAACATTGTGTTTCTTTGCCGTGTATTTTTTTTATTGAGCTTATTTAAAGCATTCTATAGATATTGATATTAGTTGATTTTTATTTTTTATTTTGTTGGATTATTTTTTGTGACCATATTAATTTTGTATTATATTTTTCGCTACATTTGTGTTTTTATCGACATGCAAAATCGTAATCTAAATACTGTTCCGAAACGAACAGACGAACTGAGAATTGGCCATCTTAACATATACCATCTAGTTAACAAGGTGCCCGATTTATCCGTGTTCCTAAACACGCCCTTACATTTTCATATTTTTGGTGTGTCCGAGTCGAGGCTTAAAAGTTCAATAAGGGATAACTCCATTTCTGTCCCAAATTTCTCAGTACTCCGCAGAGATGCCTCAATCCCACAACACACTGGACTAGCTGTATATATACATAATTCAATACTTGGTAACGTCAAACGGCGACAAGACTTAGAGTCAGCTCAAGTGGAAAGTTTGTGGGTAGAAGTGAAGACATCTAAATCACCCCCCGTCCTCATTGGCTTTATTTATAGAAATCCCGCAGCCAGCTGGGACTGGTATGATGACTTCGTAGCAATGATGGATAGCGTAAATCAAAATAAAGCTGACGTTGTTCTTCTGGGCGATTTTAATATCGATCTTTCTAAATCTAAAGGGTCCAATGCTGCATGGGCGTCAACAACAGCACTATTTGGTTTAGAACAGTTAATTAAAACCCCCACTAGAACCACATGTACATCTTCAACCCTGATTGATCATATTTATGTGACAAATGATGATAAAATATCAAATGTACATGTTCCCTCCTTAGCTGTCGGTGACCATAACCCAGTATGTTGCACAGTCTCCATGAAACTAGACAAAGAGAACAAAAAGAGACATAAAACAATTAAATATCGTTCTTTCAAAACATTTAATAACGGCGACTTTCTGCGGGATCTGCGCAATACTCCTTTCAGGGACGTGTATAACCACACTTCTCCTGACAGTGCCCTGTCGTACTGGATGGATCTATTCCTTGGAGTCCTAAATAAGCATGCGCCCATACGAGAAAAAACGAGTTAAGCACTCTACCCTGCCACCCTGGTTAACAGTAGATGTCAAACAGGCCATGTCATTTAGAGACAAACTTAAGAAAGAAAAAACAGTTTGATGAATATAAAAAACAACGAAATCGTGTTAAATACTTAGTGAGAGCGTCAAAAAAACTGTTCTTCCAGGAAATGATTAGGGACAAAAAAGATACAGCATCGGTGTGGAAAGCCCTGAACGTTATAACAAAGGGTAAATCAGCCCCTGAAATACCATCCCATTTGTCAGCTGATATATTAAATAAGCACTTCCTATCGACAGCTGAAACACTTGCTCAGTCAGCTGCAAGTAGTAACACAGAGTACCAAGTTCCTAGTGTACTGGAAAAATACTGTGAGGCCAAAAATATGCTGCAGACATTCATCATTTCTGATATTACCGTCGCTGAAGTCGGCAAATTCATCTCTAGCATGCCGAACAAAAAGTCCACCGGGATGGATGGTATAGACAACAAAATTCTGAAAATGTCACTACCATATACGGTAGAGGCACTCACTTATATCTTTAACCTCTGTATAAAACGCAGCACGTTTCCAACTATTTTCAAAGAGGCCAAGGTAATTCCAATCCCTAAATCAAAAGATCTTGAAGATGTCAATAACTACCGTCCTATCTCACTTTTGTCGGCCCTGTCAAAGCCCCTTGAAAAACACATACAAAAACACCTCCTCGATTTTCTAGAAAAGGGTAATTTCATAAATATTCATCAGTCCGGCTTTAGACCGAAACACTCATGTCAGTCAGCACTGGCACACATTGTAGACAGCTGGCTGGAATCAATAAATAAAAACCTGATGTCTGGAGCTGTTTTCTTAGACCTACAAAAAGCATTTGATCTTGTCGACCATGACATTCTCTTAAAAAAGCTAGCAGCATACCATATAAGTGAAACTGCCATAGCATTTTTTAGATCATACCTAAAGGACAGAAAACAAAAGGTATATACTCATGGAAAATACTCTAAACAAGGACAAGTTAACTACGGTGTCCCCCAGGGGTCGATCTTGGGACCTCTTCTATTTATAATATTCATTAATGATTTGCCTTTGCATATTACTAACACTGATGTTAATTGCAACCTGTTTGCGGACGATACGAGCCTCCATGTTTCAGGTAAAAAAACAGCTGACATTACCATTAGCTTACAAAGTAGTCTCAGCGAGGTTTCCGACTGGTGTAGAGAGAATCATATGGTTCTTCATCCAGGAAAAACAAAGAGTATTTTAATCACTACACGACAAAAACACCAACGCCGACCACAGCCGTTACATTTACAACTGAACGCTAAACCGATAGAACAAGTCACAGAGCGTAAATTCTTGGGAATACACGTTGACGAACAATTATGTTGGGAGACGCATATAAATACAGTCTGTAAAACCATTGCTAAAAACACTTTCCTGTTGTCCCAGCTTAGACAAGTAACGGATACACATACTCGTAAACTGTTTTTTCATGCCCATATCAAGTCTCACGTTGATTATGTCTCCACAGTGTGGGACGGTTGTAGTGATGTTCACATGAACAGGTTAAACTCTATATATAAAAGAGCTGTCAAAATGATAGATACGCGGCCCATTCCTACCACAGACAAATTTAGACATCTAAACATTCTCGGCCTACGTCAACAACTTAGTTTCAACAAATGCATCCTCATGCACAAGATATTAAATAACATGACACCGCAGTATCTAACCACCAAATTTGTGCCACAGCAAGAACGCGAACGGTCCTCAAGGAACAATACTTTACCCCTACCTCTGCCTAGAATTGACCTCTTTAAAACTAGTTTATCCTTTTCTGGACCGTTTGTATGGAACACTATTCCTGCACATTTGAAGACTATAGCCTCACTTGGAATCTTTAAAACGAAACTTTTCGATTACCTGATGAGCCAAACATAACAACACTGGGCATTTAAACAAACCCTGATGGTTAATGCTTTTATGTAATATAATTATGCATTTATCTATATTGTTGGTGTGTGTGTGTGTGTGTGTGTGTGTGTGTGTATGTGTGTGTGTGTGTGTGTGTGTGTGTGTGTGTGTGTGTGTGTGTGTGTGTGTGTGTGTGTGTGTGTGGTATAAGATGAATGTTAAGTGTTATTATTTTGTGTCATTTTTTTTTTTTTAAATTTATTGTTGCATGAAATAATATGTGAAAATATAATTCTTTATTATTATTATTATCTTTTAATCTATTTTATCTTGTAGATGTTAGCAACGGCAAGTTTGTAAAATGACGATTTGTTTCTGTCAAAACTTTTTACCGTTGATAAATAAAGTTTCATCATCATCATCATCTCACACACACACACACACACACACACACACACACACACACACACACACACACACACACAAACACACACACACACACACACACACACACACACACACACACACACACACATGGACACAAAACCCTCAGAGTGGGGTACCTACCATTTTATGTGAAAATGGGTTCCCATATTTCTATTTATCCTAGGGCTCTGCAGTTGATGTGAATGTTTAGAACTCACCTTATAACTAAGCTCTACAGCTTAAAATAAAACAGACATTTTCTAGAAACAGAGCCACTGGATGGAGAAAAAAAATGGGTTTCTACCAATAAAGTGGGTGCCTCTCACACAAAAACTGGCATTACAGCGAAAATGGGTGTCCTCTTTAAATCATTCATTTTAGCAATTAGGTGTCTGTAATAAGGTAAAGTTCACGGAATATTTGATGTTTCTTTTCCACATTCATTTGATTGTTGTCATTCATTTTTCAACTTAATGTGTATTCCTTTTTGTTTTTCTGCATTAAAAATGTCAAGCACAATGACACAACACACAGTGAATAAATACCTCACTAAACATACCTCTGGTTGATTTTATTATGATTGTTTGGGTCGGGTTGTGATGGGGGGAGAGGGGTGGGGGTGGGGGTGAAGGTTGGGGTGAGGGGGAGGGTGAGGGTCATCACTTTTGGTTTTATAGCGCTATTGAATGCTCTCTTATGAATGGAAGCTTTTCATTATCAGTGGAATCAAAAGGTCATTTCAGAGGCGCGCACCGAGTTGCACATCGAACCACTCACAAAGACACATTTGGAGTGCAACAGATGGATCCAGTTGGCCAAGTCCCACATTCCACACTATAGGACAGCTAAGACTGAGAAGCAATCGCGGCGCTAAAACTAAGAAACTGTCGTTTTTAGAAGCGTGTCGGGCAACAGTTTTTATTAAAACTGTTTTAAAACCTCTTTTAACTCAACCTTTGTTAATGTTAAATGTGTTATTATTTACAGGCGTGTCGTAACTGTTATGCATCTATTTCAACGTAATAGTGCTGGATATTTTCCCATTGTCGCCTTCTCTCTTCGCTCAGCACTCGACTTTCCAGTCCTTCCCTCAAACGGGCAGCATTCACACAAACAATACATTACTATTACACCCTTTGGCAACATTAGTTGGTTTTTTTTTTCTCTGACCTAGCATTACATCGGAAAATGGTCCATCCAAGCCTGCACTCTTCATACTGCACTAAACGACCGACTGCAGCAGACGACGCACCTAACGACACTGACTGTGTGTGACGTCATTTGCATTCCATCAATTTGTGCATACAATCTGACAGGAGTTGCAGTCAAAACGAAAGCATAACACCAACAAACCCACAGGTTGAACCAAAAGGTCGGGCAGGACACAAGACAACAGCAGCCTCACCCAAAGTCTATACGTCCTCTCTCACACTGCGCACTCACACAATCCCTTCACTTCATAGCAACCGGCGCACGAATATTAGGCTAAGTCACTTACAAACCAGAAGTTGCGTGTGTTGTTTTTATTTATTTATTTATTTTTGCGCCCTGAGCATGCTGCTAGCATGGAGTGGATGTGCATTACAAGTGGACATCATCATCATCATCATCATCATCCAACGAATACATGGCTCTCAAGTTTGTCACTAGACATGACCTCCTTGCACATCACCCAGGAAGCAATTTTTTTTTTTTTTTTACAAAACAACCAATCATTCAAATAACAAACCTCATTTTGTAGCAACATAAACAATATAGTGAGGATTTACCCCCTCAAACAACTAAAATACCACCACCACCCCCACCCCCACCCCCCCCACCACCACCACCACCACCCACCCCCCACACCCTTCCGTTCGTATCTCTTCGGTTCACTTCGGCTCACCGACGCAGTCTTGACCCATATCAGCTATTAAGTTATTTATAGCTGAGAAGGGTGATGTCACACAAACACGCCCATTCTAGGGGTTTCAGTTGTGCACACCCACACGCACTGCTGGGAGCAGTTCAAACACACTAGAGGTGTGTCTGTTAAACACAAAAGTGCATGTGTTAACGCCAAAATGAGAAAAACGGATTTTTTAAAACTTTTTATGAATCTTTACCGCAAGACAATGCAGAAACAACCCTCAGAAAAAATGGGTGTCTGACTTGGGCACCCAGAATTTTACACACACCCATTTTCCATAAGGATGGTAAAGACAGTCACCCATTTTAGCTCTTTCGTCTACACACACACACACACACACACACACACACACACACACACACACACACACACACACACACACACACACACACACACACACACACACACACACACACACACACACACACACCACACACACACACACACACACACACACACACACACACACACACACACACACACACACACACACACACACACACACACACACACAACACACACACACACACACACACACACACACACACACACACACACACACACACACACACACACACACACACACACACACACACACACACACACACACACACACACAACACACACACACACACACACACACACACACACACACACACACACACACACACACACACCACACACACACACACACACACACACACACACACACACACACACACACACACACACACACACACACACACACACACACACACACACACACACACACACACACACACACACACACACACACACACACACACACACACACACACACACACACACACACACACACACACACACACACACACACACACACACACACACACACACACACACACACACACACACACACACACACACACACACACACACACCAAACCCGCCTCTCAACTCTGCAAAAATCAAGACTAAAAACTCTATGCTACTGACCTCAAGTACACATCAAGAGAAACAGCACGTTATTTTCTGTACACAATTGATTACTTAGCTCACCAGCTGTTTCATGCGGGGCTACTATTGTTATATTGATTATTTTGGGAGCTATGGAAACTGGGAACAACCTGTTGACATGGGACAAAACTCCGTTTCTTGTAAATAATCCAAATCTTCCGAGTAGTTTACTTCTCTTGTTTATATAATCATAATTAACAACTTAAGCATTTATTTGATTTATCCTATAACATTTTAAATTAAGTTTTACATAACAAATTATTTAATACTTTCTTAATGAAGATGAGTTTAAAGTACTTGTGAAGTTGCTTAATACTTTTTTGAGAGAGTTAGTTGTTTTTTCAATAACAAAGCCAAACTCTGTTGAGTAGAATCTTGCGAGATTAGGTGTTTATATGTAAAAAAAAAAAAATAATATAATGGGTAGACCATCGAAAACCGATGATGTCGTCATTGTGCATGACTTCTATGTGTGGGTGTGGGTGTGGCTGGCCAAGCCAATCCTGGAGCCACAACTGCGAGGGCAATGAGGGCACTGGAACGTAGCTGTGGGGAGAGTCGACGCTGTCTTTCTGCGAGCTCTGGCACTGGTGATCCTTTCGCGCCCATTATGTTCAAAGAGCGTGCAGGCTTTCATGGTTGCGGCACACCAGCCGATCTGTCTTGCGCTTGCGCTTCAAGTTCCTTTACCGGGAAGACGCAGTACTTGCAGCTGTCTTTTATGCAGTCTTTGAAGCGTTTCTTTGGCCGTCCTTGCTTCCTGTGGCCTTTTGAGAGTGCGCCATACAGACGTTGTCGTGGCATGCGAGAATCATCCATGCGTATGACATGACCTGCCCAGCGAAGTTGTGTCTTTAAGATCAAGGCTTCAACACTCACTAAGCCAGCATTGTCCAGGACCTCCAGGTTTGTCACATTGTCTCGCCATTTGATGCCCATGAGTGAGTGCAGGATCTCATGTTGAAACGTTCACGCTGCTTGAGATGCTTTCTGTACAGCGTCCATGACTCGCAGCCGTAGATGAGACTGGGGAGGACTACTGTCTTGTAGACTTTGATCTTGGTGGAGAGCTTGACGTTGTTGTTGTTCAACACACGTGTGCTACCCAGGGCTTGGCTGGCTTTGGTGAAGCGAGCTGCGATTTCCTTGTCGATAGTAACGTCAGAAGAGATGATGCTCCCCAGGTATCTGAACGGGTCGACAGTCTTCAGCTCGGTGCCTTCAATATACACTTTTGGTGGGGGTGCTCTTGTGCCTGGGGCTGGTTGGTGCAGGACCTCGGTCTTGTTGATACTGATGATAAGGCCAAACAGTCGAGAGGCTTCCGTGAACCTGTTGACGATGGTCTGAAGGTCAGCCTCCGTGTGCGCCATCAGCGCACAGTCATTGGCAAACAACACCTCACGGATCAGTCTCTCGAGAGTCTTAGTCCTGGCGTTCAGTCGACGGAGGTCGAAGAGAGTGCCGTCTAGTCTGTACTTCAGGTACACTCTGTTCTCAAGGTCACGTCCTGCATGGGTCAGGACACACGTGAAGAACAGTTGAACATCACGGGGGCAAGAACACAACCTTGTTTCACACCATTGGAAATGTCGAAGGGTGCTGATGTGTCGCCGATTCACTGGACAACTCCTACCATTCCGTCATGGAAGAGGCGGATGATGTTGGTGAACTTCCTGGGGCAGCCGAGCTTTAAGAGGATGACCCAAAGCGCTTTTCTGTTCACGGTGTCGAATGCTTTGGTCAGGTCTATGAAGACGGCGTAGAGGTCCATGTGCTGCTCAATGCATTTCTCCTGGATGTGTCTCACAGAAAAGACCATATCGACTGTGCTGCGGCTGGGTCTGAAGCCACACTGAGCCTCTGGAAGTGCTTCCTCAGATACAGAGCTGATCAGGTGGCTGAGGATGACTCTCGCGAGGATCTTGCCAGAGATGGACAAGAGTGAGATCCCTCGGTAATTGGTACAGTCTGCTTTGCTGCCCTTGTTCTTGAACAGGGAGACGATCGTAGCATCTCTGAATTCCAGTGGCATGTTCTCCTCTGCCCACATGCATGTCAGAATGTTGAGGAAGGCATCTATGGTCTCAGGTCCAGCTGCTTTGAAGTGCTCTGTGGGGATGCTGTCCATGCCTGCAGCCTTGCCGGAGCTAGTCTGGTTGATCGCTTTCTTGACCTCGTCCAGGGTGGGCGGCAGGTCAAGGTCATCCAGTGTCGGCTTCTGAGGAATCATGTCCAGGGCCACGGGGTCGACAGTGGAAAGCAGGTTGAGCAGAGAAATGTTCTCTCCAGCGCTCTGTAACGCTGCCTTTGTCCTTCAGTAAGATGAAGCCGTCAGAAGAAAAGAGAGGGGTTGTGCTGGGTCTGGCAGGGCCGTAGACAGCTTTCATAGCGCGGAAACACTCCTTGGAGTTGTTGGATTCAGCAAAGTGTTGAAGTTCTTTTGCCTTGCTGTCCCACCAGGTGTCCTGCATGTTGTGGAGCTCTCTCTGGGCTTTTCTCTGGAGGTGTTTGAAGCGGTCTTTCTTGGACATGGAGTTGATGCTATTCTGCCACTCGATGAAGGCACTGCGCTTCTGCTCCAGTAGCTTGTTGATCTCTTCATTGTTATCATCGAACCAATTCTGGTGTACCCTCTGCTTGGGTCCAAGCACGTCTTAGGCAGACTCCGTCACCATCCCCTTGAAGTGGTTCCACATTTCAGTTGGGTGGCCAGTCAATGGTCCATGGGCAGTTAGCAGGTCATCAAGGTGGGACTGGGAGTTTTCATTGACGTTCGGACGCTTCAGCTTGCCCAGGTTGAATGAAGGTCGGGTGAGCTTCGGCCTCTTCCTGTGTGCTGGTGCAATGTGCAGGTTGAGGACAGACCGCACCAGCCGATGGTCGGTCCAGCACTCGGCTCCTCTCATGGCTCTGGTGATTCTGACCTCGCTAATATCCCGCTGGCGGACAATGACATCGTCTATGAGAAGCCACTGCTTGGACCTGGGATGCATCCATGTTGTTTTGTACTTACTAGCCAGCCTGAAGAGGGTGTTGGTGATAGCGAGTCCATTCTCAGCGCACAATGTCAGCAGCAGCAGGCCATTGCTATTCATCTTGCCCAGCCCGTCTGGGCCCATCACTCCTTCCCAGCAGTCACATTCACGCCCAACTCGAGCATTGAAGTCACCAAGCACGATGAGTTTGTCACTTGCAGGAGTGGACTTCATGAGGGAGTCGAGGCTCTCACATAACACCTCCTTGTCGTCATTGGTGCTGGTGAGTGTCAGAGCATAGGCGCTGATGATAGTGACATATCGGGTGTGGGAGATGGGGAAACGGAGCTTCATCGGGTTGATATAGATATTTTACCTGTTTCATAAGCAAGTTGTCAGATGTTTTAGTGTTGTTGTTGTTGCCAGCGATGTTGTTATATTAATTGTTTTTAATTTAATGGCATTAATGGGTTTGACCCCAGGGGATGTGTGATCCTCGTTATTCATTGCTTTTACCATAGATGGTAATCTTTTAACCTACTCAGTGTTTCGTGTGTCGTGCATAAATAAGTCGCTCTGCTAATTGTTTGTTAAAGTTTTGAACAATTGCCTGTGATCTGTGCACACCTGGTATGCTGGGTCTAATCAATACTCCATGTTTTGCAAATAATTGATTAATTACACCTTTAAACTCGCCACCATCATCCGCATGTACAAGCATAGGGTGTTTTAAAGGACCCCTACTATAAATCTTTGTTAATGCTGTAGCTACCGTACTTGCGCTTTTGTCAGTTAATGGTTCAACATCTTTGTATCTTGATGCAATGTCAACAACAGTCAGTGCATACTTGTATCTCTTTTTTTTATTGTGTCATGTGGAAGGAACAAGAGATCCATTTGGTGCGAGTCATTAGGCATATTTTTTTCAAAGTGTGGTCTTGTTATTTTCCTCAAAGCAGATACATATATCTGCCAAATTGATTGCCTGTGTAACCACTGTTTTACTTGATCGAATGTAACAGCTGCACCAGCAGTCACTTTTTCTATTGCCATCTTTCCTTTCCAGTAGCCAATCGGGGAGTAATATATTTTGGATAGATTAGCTTCAATGCTTTTGTTGTCACTCATACTCATTTTCTTTTAGCAGGAAAAACTCCTGTGAAATAAACAAATGCCTTTCCTATGAGAATGTTACGCGGTAGCAGTTGTCGTAGTATGATGCACTCACACCAGATGAACTCACGTAGGGTTCTTGTAAAGAAACTTCACTCAGGTGCAACTTGTCACTGTGGCACAAGCTTGTAGACCACACTGGAGGAACAGTTCCAACAGTACTTTATTCTCATGGTGCACTCTCAGCACAATGCTTCCACAAATGCATCCACATATTGGTACACTGTTCGTACAATAAATAATTAAAAAAATAATAAATCAGCAGATTAAATAGGGGCTTTATCCCAATTGAAAATCCGCTCAAAGTGCCGCCATGAACTGAACCGAACAAGAACGCTTAAGTGAATCACACGCATTTATAAACACGAACCTTCATGTGGTGCTAAGGGCAAGCTCAAGCCAGCTACTGGAGTTTTGGAAATTAAAATCGTTTATAATTGCAACTTGATTAAGTGGTCTGAAATTGATACCAAAGTCGTGGGGGAGGAAGAGCCAGAGTACCCAAAGAAAGAATCCCCAACGGTCTGCCCAAATTAATGGTGACACAAACTAGAACAGAAAAGTCCGACGTCGAAACAGGGTATCAAATCTCGCACCTCTAGCATTGGTGGCAGGCGCTTTTACGGACCACCCCACAAAAATGCATCTACAATTGCGATACACTGCGTCTCCCATACAATGCACCAACACTGATACACTGTCTCCTCTACAATGCATCAACACTTTTGACACACTGCGTCTCTCATACAATGTAGGCACATAATTCGCTAACAGCTCCTTTTATACTATTACAGATTTCCAGAACAATCCAGCAAACTATACAACTCAACCAATCAGAAAAAAAACGTAACCAAAACTCATTAATATTCATGAAAAAGAACACTCTAGATCCAACCACAAATTTCCACTACCATCTAGTCACGTCCCATAATTGTTGCTAAATGTAGCCAATGAGTACTACACAACTTTGACGTCATATTTGAGGTCACTAGAATGGTCGTGCCCCTTCCCGAACATTCCAGTCTAATGTAGGATAAACTTTATAACAATGTAGCGAAATACCCGTCACAACAAAAATCAATCACAATTTTCCATGCAATAAGAAAATAAATCCTACTAAAAGTTATGCAATTCTTATCCAAAAATAACTCAAATGAATATCAGATTTTTCCTATCACCGACACACACATGCTCTCAAAAGAATAACACAACCACAAACGTAACAGAGAACAAACATTATTTTTCCATTTATTGTTGCTGGCTAGGATGGTAATAATCACTATGTTTTGGTTGTCATATGCTCATGTCCTCGCCAGTAACAAGGTAGTATTCTTTCATAGCTTTTTCAACATATGTAAATGTATGTTGAGCATGACCTTCCAGTCTAAGTTTTTCATTAATAAAATCAAGTTTTTCTATTCTTCGTTTCTCATAATTTGGTTCTGCCTGGGCTGGTTTCTCTGCTGCTTCATCATGGCATCTCCTTTCTTCCTCACCCTCTTCGTTACTGGCGTTTAAAAAGATATATTTAGATAAACTGAAAGGATGTGCATTAACTATAGCACCGCCAACCATACCAGCCAAAGTTGCTATATTTTTATTTACATAGATACATTTTCTGGAATAATTCCTTGCTTAACAAGAAAGTCTTTTGTTGCAATTGATGCTGTGATGCACTGTCCTCAGGATCTAGTCTGCCAAGGTCTGCAGGTCGCATTTTGATAAGACTGCATCCTAGCATAGTGTCCTTGTTGACACCATCGAGGAACTTGCACCTCAGATGTCGCAGTGGCATCTTGCAAGTGACAGACGTGCACTGTGGTCATGTTTTTTTCTTCTTTTTTTTTTTTCACCATTGTTATAATGTGGCTAAAACCGTACGCGTGCATGTGATCCCAATGAAAGAAAATTTGTAGGCTAGACTAACACAATAAAGTTTTTGAATTGAATTGAATTGAAGTGACCATAAGCCCACTCAGAATGGCAGAGTGATAAACAAGGTTCATTAGTTTTTTGTGTCGCTCATTGTTTATATGACATACAAAAAAGACTTTTTCAAAATGATAGTTTTATTCATTGCATACAAAATGAATCACAGGCTTTTGGTCCTGCTATTAATGTTGTTTTCGTTTTTATTCTTTTACTGATGTTTTGGACACTGTTTGAATTGATATGATGGCTTGTATTTATTCCATAGCTTGTAACCTATGTAACTAAGTCCTACAACAAATCCACCAATAAAGTATTTTGTTATAGGTTCAGTTTTTTTTTAATTCTGTTCAACATGTAGAGATGTGTTTTACTGTGTCAGTCTGTCTACTTTGTATCTGCAGGTTTTTCATTTGTAATTATGGTTCAGTTACATGTACCTTTGTTTGTCCCTTTTCCTGTAGTTGTAACATTTTTTCTTTGTTCCACTCAGCTATTTTTATTTTACCTGCCTTTATTCTACCAGGGCTCTTAGCTTTGGTTACTGTTTGAACTTGTGTCACAGTTGTCGGCTCCAACATCATTGCCTCCATTTTGTTCTTTTTTTTTTTAAATCAACATGGCTGCTTGTAATTCGTAATGCAACAGCAGGCGCCAGATACGATTCAAACTTGTAATACATTGAACATGCTAATTTGCCAATAGAGTTTGAAACAATAGGATTGCTTTGAAGGTCATGACATAGACTGTCAATGTCTACTGGAAAAAGTGACTCACTGCTTTTGTTTAAAGACAAACAAGAGATTTCCCTAAGTCATGAGTCATTAGTGAACCAATGTAAATTTCATATTTTGTGTGTAGCTTTACTATTTCCTCAGAGCTGTGTGGTTTGCCAAGGTATGCCTTTGAATTTGCAGAAACTACAACAGTAAGAATTCTCTCTTTTTTTTTCCATTTCCTTGTTCTCAACAGCACAAATATTACCGAGAACAAGAAGTTCCTTCCTGATTCATTTTTATAAGTAAAAATTAAAATGTAATACAAATTGAAATAATAATAGTTGTAAAATTCTCTTGTGTCGAGTAACTTAATGACTTGAGACAAAAACTTTACCAAGTAACTTAATGACTTGAGACATGAATTTGTCGAAGTAACCTGCTTATTTTTGTCCAAGAACTTAGATAAGTAACTTACTGACTTGAGAGAAGAACTTATAAGAACTTATGTCAACTCACTTATAAGAACTTGCAAAGACACTTACAAAGTCACTTGCAGATTGTAGGTAACTTTTGAAATTTGTGATAAAGTGCCTGTAATTTACCTGTAGGTAACTTTGAATTTTTTTTATCAAGTGCCTGTAATAATTTACTTGTCCCTCTACCTTGAATTTGAACTGTAACAGCCCCCAGCCCCATCTCTGTTATGTACACTACACTATGAGTAGCTTTGCGTGTAGCTTAGTGAGTAGCTTCTCCAGTGGTTTTTGCATGTCTGTTTCTGATTAAAAGTAATTTCACAGGTAAGTTTAACTCGTTTTCACTAAGAAAGTATTAACTAATTTGTTGTGTAAGACTTCCTTTGAAATGTTATAGGGTAAATCAAATAAATGCTTAAGTTGGTAATTAGGACTGTATATAAACAAGAGAAGTAATCTACTCAGAGAATTTGGATTATTTACAAGAAACAAACCCACCATCAAGCTTCCCACGCAAGGAATAACTATCGGAACTTGGAACGTTCACACACTCTACCAGTGCGGCAAAGTGAAGGAACTCACCCACGAGTTGAAGCGCTATCGCTGGGACATTGTAGGACTTGCAGAAGTTCGATGGACAGGCTTCGGAGAAACAACAACAGATGAAGGCCATAAAATCTGGTTCAGCGGAAAAGAAACCAAGCACGAACATGGCGTAGCTTTTATCGTAAGGAAAGAGGTGGCTGGAACTGTCATCAGCTGCACCCCCGTGTCAAGCAGACTAATCTCCATCCGCATCTCCGCCCGACCGCACAACATCACTATCATTCAAGTATACGCTCCAACAGCAGATCATGATGATGAAGAATTAGAAGAATTTTACGAACAACTGGACAACATCATCAAGAAAACACCTAAGAAAGACATTCTGACTGTCCTCGGTGACTGGAATGCAAAGATCGGCCCTGACGCCTACCAACAATGGGCAGGAACAGCTGGCAAGTTTGGCCTTGGAGAAACAAACGACAGAGGCCTGCGACTTTTAGAGTTCGCACAGAGTCACCGTCTCACCGTTGCTAATACCCTCCATCCACACAAGAAGTCAAGAACAGTGACATGGCAATCGCCAGGAGGCCTGGTCCATAACCAGATTGACTTCATCTTGCTGCCTCGACGATTCAAATCCAGCGTTAACAAAGCACAAACGAGGTCCTTTCCTGGCGCTGATATTGGCAGCGACCACAACCTCGTCCTTACTAGCCTCAAGTTGAAGCTGGCATTGAAACGAGATAGCAAGAGCCCTCGCATCAGATTCGACCTCCAGAAGCTAAAAGACCCGGAAGTAGAAGAGCTCTTCCAAGCCCAGGTGGGAGGCAGATTTGCAGCCTTGGCTACTTTGGACTGCGACGTAGACACCCTTGCTGGAAATATAAAAGAGGTGTTACTTTCTACAGCAGAAGAAGTGCTGGGGAAGCAGAGGAAGCGCAAACAGCCCTGGGTCACCGATGACATCCTCGATCTCTGTGATGAGAGGAGAGCCTGGAAGAAAAAGAGAGGCCAAGACCTCACATCAGCAAACAAGTACAGACTTGTCAACAAGAAGATCAGGAAGAGGATGAAAGAAGCCAAAGAAGATTGGATTGAAGACCAGTGTTGTAGCGTGGAAGAGGGCATGGCAAACGGCAACAGAAAGAAGGCTTATGAAACGCTAAGGACCCTCACCAAGACTCAACAGCGAACAGCCACAGTCATCGAAGACAGCAGCGGCCAACTCCTTACGGAAAACACTGCTGTACTAAACAGATGGACTGAGTACTGCCGAGACTTGTATAACTACAAGGCTGAGCCAGACACCAGCATCCTCCAAAACAACCAGGCTGGGGCCAGGAAGGCTGAAGACCTGCCAGTGTTAGCTGAAGAGGTGGAAGCAGCCGTACGCGGCCTGAAGGGAGGAAAGTCTCCAGGTGTAGACAACGTACCTGCTGAACTGTTGAAACATGGAGGAGAAGTAACAACGAAGGTCCTCACTACACTCTGTCAAAAGATCTGGGAGCAAAAGAAATGGCCAGTAGAATGGACACAGTCTCTAGTGATCCCGCTCCCCAAGAAAGGAAACCTGAAACAGTGCCAGAACTACAGAACTATCAGTCTGATAAGTCACCCTAGCAAAGTAATGCTTAGAATCATTCTCAACCGCCTCAAAACTTTCGCCGAGGAACTGCTGGCAGAAGAACAGGCTGGCTTCAGAGTTGGAAGAAGCACTGTAGAGCAGATTTTCAACTGCCGCGTCCTGATCGAGAAACATCTGCAGCATCAGCGCGAACTCTACCACAACTTCATTGATTTCAGGAAAGCATTTGATCGCGTCTGGCACGACGGACTCTGGCAAGTCATGAGATCGTTCAACATAGAGGAGGGACTGATCCAAATGATAGAAGCGCTTTACAAGAACGCCTGCAGCGCGGTTCTACTTAACAATCAGTCAGGCGAGTTCTTCAGGACGACGATCGGTGTCCGTCAAGGATGCCTGCTCTCTCCTGTCCTTTTCAACATATTCCTGGAGAAGATCATGCAGGAAACCCTCCACGACCACCATACTTCAATCTCTATTGGTAGCAGATCCCTGTGCAATCTTCGATTCGCAGACGACATTGACCTCATGGCAGGCAGCAATAGTGAGCTCCAAAACCTGACAGACAAACTTTCAAGTAGCGCAGGGTCTTATGGCATGGAGATCAGTACGGATAAAAGCAAAGTGATGATCAACACCACAAGCGACAGCAGCAGCAACATTCACATGAACGGCCAGAAGCTAGAAGAGGTCAATAGCTTCAAGTACTTGGGAGCCACCCTGTCCAAAGACGGTAGTTGCATAGCAGAGATCCGTATCAGGATAGGTACAGCAACATCCGCAATGGCCAGGCTGGACAGGATATGGCGAAGTAACTCCATCAGCTTCACCATCAAGTACAGGCTTTACAAGTCCCTCGTAGTGTCTATTCTACTCTACGGCTGTGAGACTTGGACACTGCTTGCAGACTCAGAAAAGAAAATCCAGGCCTTTGAGAACAAGTGCCTGAGGAAGTTGCTCCGCATCTCGTACCGCGAGCACAAGACCAACGAATATGTACGGAGCATCGTCACTTCCCTGGTGGGCCCACATGAACCCCTTCTGGCAACCGTGAAACGGCGCAAGCTTGCTTGGTTTGGCCAAGTGACCCGACACAACACCTTGTCCAAGACTATCCTCCAAGGCACTCTCGAAGGAAGTCGTCGGCGAGGTCGTCAGAGAAAGAGTTGGGTCGCAAACATAAAAGAATGGACCGAACTCGAGATGCCAGACTTGCTTGCCACCGCCCAAAATAGAACTCAGTGGAGAGCACTGTCTGTTGCTGCTGCCTTTCAGTCCCCCCAACGCCCAGTTCGGGCAAGGGACTGATGATGATGATGAACTTTGAATTTTCTTTATCAAGTGCCTGTAATAATTTTTTTACTTGTCCCTCTACCTTGAATTTGAACTGTAACAGCCCCCAGCCCCATCTCTGTTATGTACACTACACTATGAGTAGCTTTGCGTGTAGCTTAGTGAGTAGCTTCTCCAGTGGTTTTTGCATGTCTGTTTCTGATTAAAAGTAATTTCACAGGTAAGTTTAACTCGTTATAGCACTGTCAGGGGAGAGAAATGTGCATGATCGACCAGTGATCATAGATCTACTGTGGCCAAAGCACACCAAAAAAAAAAAAGAGATAGGAAAGAGAGGGGGCGCTAAAAAAGTGACTGAAAGCAATGCATATGGAAGCCCCCCCGAAGGGGGGCGTATCACATATCCCACTGTTCCAGCCACTCAGTGCATGGAAATTTAAATCTAGGTTCCCCCGAGGGGGGTCCAGATATTTAGCCGGTGTGGACAGCTGTTTCAGTCTTGGCGACCTCTTCAGCACACCATCGGCGATACTTCGGGGGGGCTTCCATATGCATTGCTTTCAGTCACTTTTTTAGCGCCCCCTCTCTTTCCTATCTCTTTTTTTGTGTGTGTGTGTGCTTTGGCCACAGTAGATCTATGATCACTGGTCGATCATGCACATTTCTCTCCCCTGACAGTGCTATAATCTACTTTACTTTGTAACCTTCCTAAAATATTAGCACTGGCAGTCTCCCCTTTTCTTTTCATTTACTACTACAATGTCGACTGCAACCCCTTCCCCCCTTTTGGTAGGTTCTCTTTTAGGGTGCATGGAAATTTGGCTCTAGGTGGTGGCATGGAATGTATGCCCTTGCAGACACCACAGTAAAATGTGGTTGTCTTTGCAGGTAGGCAGAAATTCCTGCCTCCTCCAGTATCGCCGATGGTGTGCTGAAGAGGTCGCCAAGACTGAAACAGCTGTCCACACCGGCTAAATATCTGGACCCCCCCCCCCTCGGGGGGACCTAGATTTAAATTTCCATGCACTGAGTGGCTGGAACAGTGGGATATGTGATACGCCCCCCTTCGGGGGGGCTTCCATATGCATTGCTTTCAGTCACTTTTTTAGCGCCCCCCTCTTTCCTATCTCTTTTTTTGTGTGTGCTTTGGCCACAGTAGATCTATGATCACTGGTCGATCATGCACATTTCTCTCCCCTGACAGTGCTATAATCTACTTTACTTTGTAACCTTCCTAAAATATTAGCACTGGCAGTCTCCCCTTTTCTTTTCATTTACTACTACAATGTCGACTGCAACCCCTTTCCCCCTTTTGGTAGGTTCTCTTTTAGGGTGCATGGAAATTTGGCTCTAGGTGGTGGCATGAAATGTATGCCCTTGCAGACACCACAGTAAAATGTGGTTGTCTTTGCAGGTAGGCAGAAATTCCTGCCTCCTCCAGTATCGCCGATGGTGTGCTGAAGAGGTCGCCAAGACTGAAACAGCTGTCCACACCGGCTAAATATCTGGACCCCCCTCGGGGGGACCTAGATTTAAATTTCCATGCACTGAGTGGCTGGAACAGTGGGATATGTGATACGCCCCCCTTCGGGGGGGGGGGGGGGGGGCTTCCATATGCATTGCTTTCAGTCACTTTTTTTAGCGCCCCCTCTCTTTCCTATCTCTTTTTTTTTTGTGTGCTTTGGCCACAGTAGATCTATGATCACTGGTCGATCATGCACATTTCTCTCCCCTGACAGTGCTATAATCTACTTTACTTTGTAACCTTCCTAAAATATTAGCACTGGCAGTCTCCCCTTTTCTTTTCATTTACTACTACAATGTCGACTGCAACCCCTTCCCCCCTTTTGGTAGGTTCTCTTTTAGGGTGCATGGAAATTTGGCTCTAGGTGGTGGCATGGAATGTATGCCCTTGCAGACACCACAGTAAAATGTGGTTGTCTTTGCAGGTAGGCAGAAATTCCTGCCTCCTCCAGTATCGCCGATGGTGTGCTGAAGAGGTCGCCAAGACTGAAACAGCTGTCCACACCGGCTAAATATCTGGACCCCCCCCCCCCCCTCGGGGGGACCTAGATTTAAATTTCCATGCACTGAGTGGCTGGAACAGTGGGATATGTGATACGCCCCCCTTCGGGGGGGCTTCCATATGCATTGCTTTCAGTCACTTTTTTAGCGCCCCCCTCTTTCCTATCTCTTTTTTTGTGTGTGCTTTGGCCACAGTAGATCTATGATCACTGGTCGATCATGCACATTTCTCTCCCCTGACAGTGCTATAATCTACTTTACTTTGTAACCTTCCTAAAATATTAGCACTGGCAGTCTCCCCTTTTCTTTTCATTTACTACTACAATGTCGACTGCAACCCCTTTCCCCCTTTTGGTAGGTTCTCTTTTAGGGTGCATGGAAATTTGGCTCTAGGTGGTGGCATGAAATGTATGCCCTTGCAGACACCACAGTAAAATGTGGTTGTCTTTGCAGGTAGGCAGAAATTCCTGCCTCCTCCAGTATCGCCGATGGTGTGCTGAAGAGGTCGCCAAGACTGAAACAGCTGTCCACACCGGCTAAATATCTGGACCCCCCTCGGGGGGACCTAGATTTAAATTTCCATGCACTGAGTGGCTGGAACAGTGGGATATGTGATACGCCCCCCTTCGGGGGGGGGGGGGGGCTTCCATATGCATTGCTTTCAGTCACTTTTTTTAGCGCCCCCTCTCTTTCCTATCTCTTTTTTTTTTGTGTGCTTTGGCCACAGTAGATCTATGATCACTGGTCGATCATGCACATTTCTCTCCCCTGACAGTGCTATAATCTACTTTACTTTGTAACCTTCCTAAAATATTAGCACTGGCAGTCTCCCCTTTTCTTTTCATTTAAAATTATAACTAGTTTATTTTTTCTTTTTCTTTTTAAAAGCACGTTTATTGACCTTTTTAACCGTGACCATTCATGGAGGTCAGCACAAATGACAGTCAAAGCTATTATCAAATAGGATTAAAGTTCCAGATTAGACGTTTGTGCTTTGATGGTCTCTCAGAAATTTAAAATGATAATAAAATCTCTCACAATTAGATATACAAAGAATGATGGACGGATCAATGGTGGACCAGTGAGCCTATAATGTGTGCTAGTCATCTCTCATACCTTAATATTCCAACGGAATGTAAGTGAAACTTGTCAAAAGGACACATTCACACTGTTTCATAATAGGAGACCTGGTGTTTCATATTACGCAAATGGTGCCTAATATGAAACAATGTGTCACTTTTTTCAAACTTCTGCGTCGATTCGAGTTTTGAAATTTGGCTTTGTGCTAAGATGCCTCAATATAATCTCTATCAAACCCTAGTGTCGGATATTGATTCTACCTTTCTTTGGACGGTAGCGCGAGACGTTTTTGCTTAAGTGTTTCATACATGGGACTCCTCCCCTACATGTATAAACCAACCAGAAATGAGCATGACCGCGCTTGGTTCCGGGCATAGGAAAAATTCGGCGACTGGCGTCTGCTTGAAACCTGCTTATCTGTCCAAAAGGACTTGATACTAAACTTTCGGTTCCGAACAGCTGACAAGGTTGGTATCAATTTGTTTGCTTTCATCCCTAAGTCTCACGTAAAATCATGGCCATATTGTAACAGGATCTGGACACGCCGGACAAAAGCACCAAACTTTCTGAGGTACATCATTAGGTCATACTCTTTCATTTTAGAAGGGGTGCCCAGGCGTCTGAGCTTCTCGGCAGGGTCACGTGACATTTTTCTAATTTTAGTTCGCAGCGTGAAAAAGACAGTCCTGCTGACTCAATTTATTCTCATCTTGTTCTGCAACTGTCAATCCTAGAATCTTTAAACTTGCCATGGTTATTGTTCTTTGGATGACCTTTCTAGAAATACCTATTTGAATGAACTTTGATGAAGGTGAAGGTCACACAAGGTAAAATATATTTCGTTTGCAGTGTTCGTGAATTGCGTTTTGTTTAGCAATAATTTCTTTGGGAAGTGCGTTGTCATACACTTCTTTGAGAGAAGGCGTTTCCTGACACAAACACCGACACAATTCACGCGGGATCAATAAAGTATTCTTTTCTTCTTTTTTTCTTTTCTTAGACATTTACTTTTCCTAATATATGATATATTTTGTGCCTCCTGTGACTTTGACCTACATAAAGCGACTGCTAAAAAATATCAAAACACAGTTTCGTTACCAAACTGTCAAGTTTGTACTAAAGTAACCGTGTACGTATATGAAACAAGACAACAGTAAGGCAAATTATACATATTTTTGCAAAATCATTGGCCTTTTGTGACCTTTACCTTTATCAAAGGTCATTCAGTTAGGTATTTCCACCAGAATGGTCATCCAATTGACAATAAACCTGCCAAGCTTGAACATTCTGGGTTTGATGGTCACAGAGCTAGATGTGACCATAGCGATTCAGTGGGGCTTCCTTTTTAACAAATCAGATCAAAAAGGTGACTGCCAAGCGTGTAAAATGCAAAGAAGTACCCAACGGAGAAAGAAACACGCTTAGAAAGGACGGTTAATATTGCGGGTAAATACCCTTTGTCAAAATAGACAAACAAACTGAGAGATTAGTCGCTACTTATCTTCATTCGCAGAAGGAATGTGGCAACTGAAGGATGTGACGTATAATAAAATAAAAGGAAGAACAAAAGTGCGTAAAAAGTAAAAGAAAAATGACGTCAACGAAAAACTCATAAGAGAGAGACTAAGAGATAAACTGAACACGAGAGACAAGAGTGTGTGTAAGCGCGCGCAGAAGCGAGCAAAAGTGAATGCGTGTGTGTGAGAACAGAAAGAGAGAGAGAGAGAGAGAGAGAGAGAGAGAGAGAGAGAGAGAGAGAGAGAGAGAGAGAGAGAGAGAGAGAGAGAGAGAGAGAGGACGGGAATTACCCTTGGGCACGAAGTAGGCTGAGTGTCTAATACACAAAGCCTGCTAAACACCCTCTTATCACCTTCAAGTTGAGGACTACCTCGGGGAAAAACGGGAGGACCTGGGGGGGGGGGGACCCAGCATTTAACACGGTACACAGCAAATAATAAGTCATTGAATCAAAGCAAATAATAAAATTCAGTAAGAGAATATCAGTAGGAGTGGAGAGTAGGTAGTAGTGAAACCTCCTTCAATGGTAACCCAATAATGGAAAAAAACAAAAACAAAAAACAAACGCTAAGGTGGGGGGGGGGTGTAAAGAGAAAGGGGGGGGGAGAGGAAGAGGAATGAAGGGGAAAAGGGTTAGGGAAAAAGCGTAAAGAGAAAAAGAGGGAGACAGATCGAAAGAGGGAGAGAAGGAGCGGGGAGGGGAGGGGGGAAGAGAGTGAGGGAGAAAACGGGAAGAAAAATTACAAAGGGGGGGGGGAGGGGGGATGGGAGGATAAAGGGTAAAATAAACTACCAAAAGCCACCCAAGGGCCTGCCGTAAACATAGCTACATAAAAGTGTGTGTGGGGGGGGGGGGAGGGAAGAGGACAGTAAGAACAAGGAAGGAACGTAAACGTATTCAAACAAAAGCTGGACAGACAAACAGCCAGAGTCACCAACCCCACCCAACAGGGATCCAAACAACAGCCCACAGAAAAACACGCGGGGCCAACAAGACGACCACATACATCCCCAAGGGATGCACACGATCGCCCCGCCCCACACCCGCGCACCACCCCGCGGGCCGGCGACCGGGCGCCCGACAGGCAAGGGCAAGGGATCCAACCGCACGTCCGGCCAGCACTGAGAAAGTCCCTAGGGATATGTACAGTTCAACCAGCGCCAGCCTTACCTATCTGGTTAGTGAGTATTCAAACAGAAGCGACACAGTAAGGTAAAGGTACAGTTAGCAGATAACAATGACACAGGCAAGGTAAAAATGTTACTCTTTCATATTCATCCCGAGTAGTGCCACAGTGCCCAGTTTATTAATCAGAAATTTTTCTCGGTCTTTTCTGGCCCAGACATTACTGGCTTGCATAAGCCAGAGGCCTTTAACCCGAATGTCCGTGACGGAGTGGTCGGCCTGGTTGAAATGTCGTCCGACTGGTCTGCTGTATTGGTACTTGACCGACTGGAGATGTTCTTTGAAACGGTCGTTGATGGTTCTTTCCGTCTCTCCAATATAAAGTTGGCCGCATTTCACACAGGAGATGACATAAATCCCGTTGGTGGTTTGACACGTGAAGTATCTGTCTATGTTGAATTTGTAACGTGGACCATTCACCACGGTGGAAGGGCAAATAAAAGGACACGTCTTGCAATTAGGAACATCTTTCATTCGCAGCTCAGCAGCAGAGGAGAGAGGACGGTCACCGCTCTCTCCAACAAAGCAAGCAAGCAAGCAAGTCAAGTCAACTCAAGCCTCGCCTCGCCTCGCCTCAGTCGTCACGAGTCAGTGGCTCACACTACGCCCGTAGCTCAATACCACAGCGCGACAGATGGCGTCAAGGAAAAAACAGCCGCCCGCCCTTGTTAGGGCGAACAGACGGAAGACTAACAAAGAGCAAATAGAGGAATACACCGCCAGCCTCCCTCAGGCGCCGCAACAGCCACCAAAAACCCCAAAGGAGACGAGGAGCTACAAGCCTCCTTTGTCCCCGCCGATTCGCCGCCAAGAATACGCCATGTGGGATCCCTCGCCCCCACAGCCAACTGCGCTGTCAACACAGACGGATGCACTCGAAGAAATGTTCAAAAGAGGACTTCCATCACCGCAATACGTCAGGCAGTTCCTCCTAGGCCAAATAGACCTGCCTAGCCCCAGCAAATGGAAGAAGAATATGTGGAAGTTGAAGAAGAAGAGACAGCCCCGGACAGCCCCCGGTCACCGTCCCCCCAAGATGAAGGACCCAAGGAATCGTCTGAGCCAGCGTCGGAGCCGGACTTCCCACCCTCCCCGCCGCCGGTCACCCTCCCCGAATCAATCACTCGGGAACGGCCGGCATCGTCTGTGGAGGAGGGGACCCGTCTCCGAAGTATAGACTTCGACGACCTGGTGCTGCTGCTCCAGGACGCGGTGCCTGTCATCAGAGCGGTCGAAGGGGACAACTATCACAGAGCGCTGATCGCCGCCCGATGGTTGGTCCACACCGGGGCCATCAATGATCTTCTCTCCCCTCCGCTAGAAAATACGGCCAGTCAAGCCACCAGCACCTGCAAAGATGGAGAATGCCAGGTAGCGCCCGACTGTAAAACAACGGGGACAACAGCTGCCACAACGACAGCAGCGAAGAAAATAGGTACCACCACCACCACAACCAAAAACAAGGGTTGCGGTAACACCGCTCCGCCTACGCAAGAGACGGGCACCGACGCAACCCCGGTCCCAACCAAACAGACGAAGAGTACCTCAACGGACCCAGCGCCGCATGAAACCGACACCACTCCACGCCCACCAGCCAACGAACCAGCCACCGGCCGACGGCAGCGCAACAGACCACCGAAGCGCTTCCGGAACCCAAGACCACCACTACTCGCCACGCCGCCACCTCACCTCCGCCTGCCACCCCAACATCGCCACCCACCCCGCCCATTCCAACGACCGACCCCCAAGCCGAGGCTCCACTGGCCACCAACACCACCACCCCAACTCCCCAGGCCATACCACAACCAGCGACGGTTTCTCCGGCTGCCACCACTCATTCAAGAACTGCTCGAGTGGTTGGCGTTTCAACACCCCCCAACCTGGCACTGAAGCAACGGTCCCCCGGCCACACCACCCGCCTCCTCCACCATCAACCACCCTGCCCCGGCAATAACATCAGCCGCTGAGCGACGGAGCGACAGACAGAGAGACGACCCCCCCCCCCTCCCCTGGCCCACCCCCTCCCCCCTGGACGAAATCAGCGAGAGCTGGAAGTCCCTATCCCTTTCAAGAGAAGAAGATTAGGAACATTGCAAGGTGTGGAGCCGGAGGGTCTGGTGGTATGACGAGGCTTCAGAGTAGAGCGAACAAGCATGTTCCGTAAATTAATGTCCCTCTTGTAAGCCACCAACGGAGGTTCAGAAAAGATGTCAGCGGACTCCTTTGCTGGATGACAAAAGACTCCAGTTGGCCAGAAGTATTTTACGAACCGGATTGGTGTGGGGATGGTAGATCAAAGTGACGATAGGCCTGTCACTATCTGCTGTAGGTTTCGTCTGCAGTGTATTCGCGCGACTAAGTTTTTGTACCTTTCGGAAAGATCCTTGAACAACAGTATGTGGGTAATGTCTGTCGATGAAAAATCCAGCCATTTCTTTGGATTGAACATCAAAGTCTGATTCTTCGAAACAGATTCTTTTCAGCCGGCCGAAGAAACTGGGAATATGGGATGCTTTTCTAAGTTTTGCGGTAGTCGAGGTAGGATTGAGAGTCGGTAGGTTTGTAATGTATTGAAGTTTTCAACATTCCGCAGTCAATACGGATGTCCATGTCCAGAAAGTCGACTGAAGTAGCGGAGATAGTATATGTGAACTTGAAGGATAAAAGTTCTGCACGAAGTGAATGAAGTCTAAAAGTGCAGCTTGGGTCATGTGTGTAGCTCCTATACCGTCATCGATGTAGCGTTTATACTCTCAGGGACAGGCCCGGTGTATTTCTGAAGTATTTGTTACTCAAGGAATCCCATGAAGAGGCAAGCATAGCTGGGTCCCATTTTCGCGCCCATCGCTACGCAACTGCCGCACTGAGCGAATGTGACACCATCAAAGGTGAAACTGTTAATGCACTGTTTTCGTCGAAACACGCAATTTTGACATACTTCTGATTTCCGAACAACGTCTGTTGATAACGTTGCGAACTTCTCATCGATAAGCTCCCTCGACTTCTGCGGCCTTAAGACAGTGTATTCATATTGCAGATGGAAAGGTTACTTAGTGATTCTGGGTCTTTTACTATGTATAGCGGAGTAATACACGTTACATGTCTTGAGTGTTGAGCCCACAGATTTATTGCAGAACACGTCATTTTCGCCCTCTCAGTTACGGCTTGATCATCCATTATAATTATAGCATAGAAGTGGAGTGTTCGTATACTATCATTTCTAGGCGGAACGCGCGAGGTGACTTTGGACCAAACAGTTGCAGAAGTGTCAGCCGTGAGATCTGTCTAGAAATGATAGTATTCGATTACTCCACTTCTGTGTTTTATAGAACCTTTCACAGCCGCAGAATAGTGATGTAGGCCGAAGCCATCTTTTGAAGAGGAGAGACGCATTAAAAAAAAAAAGTAACCAATACAACTCAACAGTTGAATCAACAAATAAAATAGGATGAAATTTAATTTGCAACATATGAAACAACAAAGTGTAATACGAAACTATTTTGAACTCAGTATCTATAAAGTAAAATATACAGTACAACGCAAATGTGAAGCTAAGCTAACTAACTGTCTGCATTCTTGTGGTATTTCGGTATGTAAACCTCTTACGTACTCTGCGCGATCTAAACTTCTCATTTTTAAATAAATCATGGAAAAATGCGTATATTTTCGGATTGTTCGTGGCCTTTCTACGTGCAGGAAGTGAGCTGTAGCCTTTCAAATGTGGAACGTGTTTTTTGGCGAACAATCACACACTTCACACTCTAGTTTGCGAATTGGCTGCAGGTTTACCATGATATCCCAGACAGCTTATAGGACATATGGTGTGGGAGTGTTCCTATGTAAAAGTGGCTTTGAAAGGTTCTATAATTATATAGCTTGAGTGAGTGGCTTTGCTGATGCTCTATCTGCTTACTATTTTTAACAATAAAGCCCTGAATAATTTCCTTCATTTTTGTCATTTTGTATTTATTACGATTGTTAGTACATGTAATTATATTGTCATTACTGTATAGACTGCTGCTTGTGTGTGTTCTTGCGTATACTTTTGCTGATATGAATAATTCATTTGTATGTCATACCTAGTGAAACTGGTGCTCTTTCACCACGCATCTAAACTCCAAGTCACTCGTATTTGCCCTGACATTAGTGAAGTTACGTTTATGCCGAACGACTCCCAGCAACGAACGAGAGCAAAGTCACGGCGGATAACCAGCTTCTACCTCAATCATAGACAACACTGCGAACATTTCCAAGAGGCTTAGATCCTCATGAGCCCTCTGGTACACACTGGTTATCTGCAAATTGCTCGTCTTGTCAGCGAACGGAAAGTAACCTGAAACTGGCGTTGGAAATATTGTATTGTCAGCTCGGTTACACTGGAGTTTCTCATCCACAACTCCCATTTCAACCCACGGCCGCTTATCCCAAATTGTGGAGGTGTCACCTAACGACTGTGTACAGCTGCAGGAGTTGGATCGACCATGCTAATTCAAGGGGGTAGTGCAGATTAGCTTGTCGCCATAAGGCGCCAAGCTAATCTACCACTACTCTTGAATTACCATGAATTATCATGGCTGCAGTGCGTCAGGGCTAAATGGGTTAACTTGGAATACATGATGTAATGTGTGCTGGCCTGTGATTTAAGACGTTACGGCTTGGAGCTTTAAGTTCCAAAGTCACAGACCATTACACACGCACAATGGCATGCCCATTTTGTCCAGTTTCGTGCAGATGTCACGAGGATAGAAATATTATCGTCGACATCACGGAAAGATCAATACCGTCCGGCGCCTTTAACCCACAAAAGACAGATTCACATGAGCCCCTGAATTAGCAGGACATCATGAGAATGTATGCCTATTGCAGACCAAACAACTTCTTCATTTGTTCCGCAAATTGAGCGTGAGCGTTCAATCAGACTAAATCGTAAAACAGCATGGTGGTATCTATCTATCTATCTGTCTGTCTGTCTGTCTGTTCTGTCTGTTCTGTCTGTCTGTCTGCCTGCCTGCCTGCCTGCCTGCCTGCCTGCCTGCCTGCCTATCTATCTATCTATCTATCTATCTATCTATCTATCTATCTATCTATCTATCTATCTATCTATCTAATCTATCTAATCTATCTAATCTATCTATCTATCTATCTAATCTATCTAATCTATCTAATCTATCTATCTATCTATCTATCTATCTATCTATCTATCCCGTAGTCTTGATGTTGGGGCACCACTGATGACTTGGCAACCAGCTCCCTCCATTCCACTCTGTTCTCTGTCATTCTTAGTGTGTTGCTCATTTTCAGTCCTGTCCACTCTGAGATATTGTCCTCCCATCTTTTTCTCTGTCTACCTCTCTTTGCACAGTGCCTTGCAGGATTTCTGTGAGTCATGGCATGGTGGCAAAGAACGCCAAATGAGGAAAAAGTGTCACAAATGGTGTCGCTGACGGCTGTGTTGGTGTGGGGAGCGATTCACCCATTCACGTCCAGCGGACGCAGCTTGTGTTTCTGAACTCTAAAGCTACGTTTCCATAAGCACGGCTCCGATACGAATACGATCCGAAGCCGATGCGATGATGCAATTTTCCTTCCAAAATTGCGTCATTTCCGTTCGAAGCCGAATGCGAATTCGTTTAACGCATCGGACATTTGGTAAAACACTAAATATGAAAAAGACTTGCACGATTTTTGAATCCCTTCTATTTATAGAAGGGACTTTTTAGGACGGGTCGCGGTAGGGCGATTTTAATAGCATGTCGATGATGTCAAAGGCGGGCAGGCCTAAACCTCTAACAATTAAAGTAACAAGATAAAAATTACGTCATGTTTAGTTACGCTAACCTCGCTGCTTAACGTACATTTGGCGCGAAGCGCCGTGCGTGCGTATGTATGTATGTATGTGTGTATGTGTGTGTGTGTATGTATGCGTGTGTGTGTGTGTGTGTGTGTGTGTGTATGTATGCATGTGTGTGTGTGTGTGTGTGTGTGTGTGTGCGTATGTATGTAAACTAGAGAATCCCCGATATTTGTGTACACACACGCCTGAAACTTGGCGAAATAAGAGAGCCATAGAGCATAATGCAATTGAATGTCTTTTTGAAGACATAGAAATCTGTTTATAGGAAGTAGGTTGACCCAGATTAGAGGCCGTATTTTTGTCATATTTATTTGAACTTTTGGACATAGCTAGTTTGGAGAAAGACATTGGATGAGTTTGTTAGCCAGCTTTGTATCCTTTCAACTTCTTTAGAAAAAAATTAATTCTTTTCAGAAAAGAATTAAAACACTAAAAAACCTTGACTTCCAGAGAAAGTCAGACAGTGGCGGTGACGGAAAACGGGCAACTCAGTCACCACGCAGACATTGACTATCTATCTATCTATATCCCGTAGTCTTGCCGACCGTTGGGGCACCACTGATGACTTGGCAACCAGCTCCCTCCATTGCTCTCTGTTCTCTGCCATTCTCAGCGTATCGCCCAGCTTTAGTCCTGTCCACTCTGAGATATTGTCCTCCCATCTTTTCCTCTGTCTTCCTCTCCTTCGTCCTCCTTGCACAGTGCCTTGCAGGATTGTTTTGGCAAGCCCTGCTGAACGCGTGACATGCCCATACCACTTCAGTTTGCGTTTTTTCACAATGGCTAAAAAGTCTTCATAGGGCCCGATGGCTTGCCTGATTCTGCTTCCCACTTCCTCGTTTGTGATGTGATCTCTGTATGAGATGCCAAGCAGCCTTCGAAAACACATCTCATTTCAGTGGCTTGTATCCTCCTTTCGAGGTCTGCTGTGAGGGTCCATGACTCGCAGGCATACAAGAACACTGAGATGACTAAGGAGCGCATCAGTCTGATCTTGGAGCAGAGTGTGATGTTTCTGTCCTTCCATATGGTCTTAAATTTTGTCAGTGCTGTTGTCTGCGCAATCCTGGACAGTATTTCTGGTTTTGAACCCTCATCTGTCACAATGGCTCCTAAGTATTTGAATTGCTTAACTGTTTCTAGTGTTTGGCCTCCAACCATGATTTCAGTGCCAATGCCACTGGCGTTATTGGTCACCACTCAGACATTGACATAATACTCTAAATATGACGTAATTCTGTCTAGCTCTCTCTCTCTCTCTCTCTCTCTCTCTCTCTCTCTCTCTCTCTCTCTCTCTCTCTCTCTCTCTCTCTCTCTCTCTCTCTCTCTCTCTTTCACACAGACATGCGCGCATCTCCAAGAGGCATATATCTTTATGAGCGCGGAGAGCACATGAGGATCTTTGTATCTTGGAGATGTTTGGAGCGCGCGCTCATGCACGTACTAACACACACACACACACACACACACACACACACACACACACACACACACACACACACACACACACACACACACAAACACACATACACACATACGGCGCTTTGGCGCCAAAAAGACGTTTCTTATTTCTTAGGAAAGTTTGCGTAGCTAGACGTGACGTAATTTTTTTCTTGTTACTTCTTTGCCAGAATTTCTGCCCCGCACGCCAAAAACATCATGTGCATGCTCCGGAATGTGCCCGACAGGTACGCGTACGCGAAATAAATACGCAGGATCGATATGGCGTGCAAAAAACTTACACACACCCGCCCCCCACCCCCACCCCCCCGCCTCCCCGACGCCCCCCCCCCAAGTTGTTCGATTTTTCTGCCACCATACTTGGGGAGGGGGGGGGGTTGGGGAGGCGGGGGTGGGGGGTGGGGGGGGGGGCGGTTGTGTGTAAGTTTTTTGCACCCCATATCGATCCTGCGTATTTATTTCGCGTACGTCACAATAAGGTGCGCCTGATGGCACCCGGGGTCATTTTGGCGTGGACAGTTTGAAGAGGAATGGCATGACCTGGCTAAACAGTTGGCTGTCCTTGTTGATATAACATTCCTCTCCAAAACCTGCCTCGTCAGCATGACCCCAGGTCGATATGGGTGTACGCCAAAGTGAACCGGGTCGATTTGGCGAGCCGGGTCAGTTCAGGAATGTTACACCGATGCGATGAATAAATCATTTCACTACACTTCGGCCACATGTGTTTTTAAAATGTAAACTCAACGTGAAAGCCCCATCCTACTCCGTCCAAGTAACACGGATGCAAACTGGCATAGACGGATCCTCACCAGCCCGTTGCGTTTTTGAGGGTCAGGAGGATCTATGCCTCTCGCAGCTGGTCTCGTGGTGTTTACTTTGCTCTGCGTTGAAGAGATTGGAAAAGGTACATTATCAGGTTTTAAAACAGGTCCAAACGTGTCCAACGCCAATGTCAGCAGAACCTTCAAAAACGGAAATTCATTACTTACAGCGTTACTGCAAGGGCTGTGGTGGGTGTACCTTGACCTGGAAACGGGTAAGCAAAAGGTCTTCGGGAAGATGCCAGCCACAGTCGGGCCACACACACCCATGCGCACACTACCGTTAACATAGGCCCTAGGAACTGTTGCTTACTGGATATCAACAATTCTAAGCCTACCCCTGTTGGTGCAGTAAACACTCATACACAGTCCAAAGACTTGATTTCGTTTGGTCTTTATTGCCTGAGGGATACTGAGGAAGATATCGATTACACAGTCACTGATGCACGATATAATAACACAGGTATTCTCAATGTAAAATCACTACAATCAATGTGCAAAACACATACACACACGAATACTGACACTCACATACCGATTTACAGTGTGTGTGTGTGTGTGTGTGTGTGTGTGTGTGTGTGTGTGTGTGTGTGTGTGTGTGTGTTTGTGCATGCTTGCGTGCGTGCGTTCGTGTGTGTGTGTATGTGTGTGTGTGTGTGTGTATGTGTACGCGTGTGTAGCTGCTCTATTGCTGGCAAAAGATATGCTGAAAAAGGTGTGACGGCAAAGGTTATGTGTGTTTTCGTTTTTTAGACAGGTTACGGGATTCATGCAAACACAGACCATCATATTCGATACACTTAGTGCACTAAGCACATACATACAAACACATTAGGCGCTACATGGGATTTTGTAGCGAGGTCACATGGTACGGTTTGCGCTAAGGCGAATGGTCGTGTGACGTACGGATGAAAACAATTACGTTGATGACTATCGTCGTAGACAATATATAAAACACGTCAGTACAATCCTCAAGGGGTCAAGGGGTCTCTGCCTGACTCAAAGGGTGGGGGCCCCAGGGGACGAGTTGCGTTGGTGGTGCGGGTAGTGGGGAACTCTTACAGTGCCTCCCCCGGGATCACCCTAGTCTAGGGCCTCTTGGCCTTCTTGGCCTTCGTGAGGCACTCTCATGTGTAATCCCTAGCATAGCATAGCATCCCTCTATCCCAAGACCTCCCGTACGTAGTCCCTGGCCACATCCTCTCTGAGGTGACCCCCTATACTGGCCAGCACGAGCCCCCAGGCCAAACACGGTGGATCAAGAGGAGAGAACCTCTAAAATAAATCATTGTCCTGCTGCCTTGCAGGCCTGGCCGCTTGGCTGCGGAAAGGGTAAGGGAGGAAAACCCTGACATTAAAGCCCCCGTGTCTCCGGGGACGGTTTTTAAGCCAGAGACTAGGACAAGGACAGTCTGATATAAAACCTACGTATTGCGCACACTGCACTCCACCAAAAAGCTCCACCGCGCAGGCTTAGGAAACGTCCACGGACCATGACACCGACCATTCCAAGTCCTGTAGCGACGGGCGATTGGCAAAACGGCAGGTGAAAGATGTCACTGGAAGCCGCAGTCAAACCTGTATGCTGGCGGTTCAGGATATTGGTCGCCTGATGTTGACCTGGGGATGACAACGTCACTCGGCACACCCTGAACGACCAAGCAAACTTCTCTAGGGACAGCACTGCTTGCTCCACACGGAGAGGGGCCTAGAAAAGGTGGCCTAACCAAAGCTCGTCCCCTCGCAAACCCAGTTGGCTAGCTGCGGTCAACGGGCATCTTCTCCTGCGGTCAGAAAACAAGAAAAATCAACGGATCCACTCTCGTGACGACCGCGACCGGACTCAACGTAGCATCCTGGAACATCCGAACCATGCTCGACACAGCAGACAGCGAACGCCCTGAACGTCGCTCCGCCCTCATTGCCCATGAATTGCGGAGATTAAACATCGACATCGCCATGTTCAGCGAAGTACGCCTCCCGAACGAAGGCAGCCTCCAAGAACTTGGCGCTGGCTACACCCTCTACTGGTCAGGCAGGCCTGCGTCAGAAAGACGGCTCTCAGGCGTGGGCTTCATGGTCAAGACCTCCATTGCGACTAAGCTGGAAAATCTACCAACGGTTCACTCCAACTGCATCATGTCCATGCGCCTCCCACTGAGACACCAGCAATACGTTACCCTTCTCAGTGTGTACTGTTCAACCCTCCTGGCAGTGCCTGCAGAAAAGGACAAGTTCTACACCTGCGCAGCCTCCTACAGAGCACCCCTGCAGACGACAAAGTCATCATACTTCAACGCCCGAGTGGGCCAAGACTCTGAAGCCTGGAAAGGAGTTAGTTAGTTAGTTAGTTAGTTAGTTATTTGGGTTTAACACCGAGCAGGCAACTACGGCCATCTCACGGCGGGATGGGTAAAAATCTGGTCAGCCAGACTAAAAGAAAGGTCTTAAGACATGATGTAAATATACCTTAAAAATATGTCAGGCTAAAATGTCGCACAGGTCTTGAAAGAAAACGTCGACAGACTCAAAATAATAGAAACATCATAGTCTATAAATGCTCAAATCTTATTAAAAGTATGGCACTCTCTTAGAAAATTGAAGATCTTGTCCGGGGGCACATCCCGGAACAAAACCTTCAAGGAGTCTGCCGTGAATTGTTTATACCTTGTTTCGATTAGATCAGCACAAGACAGCAAACGGGTTTGAACAGAGTACTGCTCGTGGCAGGCATAACACCATGGACGCTCCTCCTGTTTTAGTAAATAAGAGTGCGTAAAATACGTGTGCCCGATGTGGAGCCGAGCAAGGAAAGTCTCCTCACGGTGGCTGCCGCAGCGATAAGGTAGACCGTCGGACAACTTAGGAAGGGCTTCATGCAGCTTGCTAGCTTCCTCTTTGTCCCACTCGGACTGCCACTCATGGGCTATGTACGCACTAACCGCATGTCTAAAATCACTATAAACAGTCTGTGTGTCAGGGACAAGGTCGTTGCTGGCATCGTTGGCAGCAGAATCTGCGATTCTGTTGCCTTCGATGCCCACATGCCCTGGGACCCAAATAAAAATGATGTCATAATATTCCTTCATCAAGCCTGCGTAGAGCCCTCTGATCTGCACCAGCAGTGGGTGGTCATTTCCCGTGCCCTGAAGGGCCTGCAGGGCAGAAAGAGAGTCAGACAGAATCAGGAAGTTCCTTTCTCTAGATCGATAAGCATGCTTGAGTGCCAGCAGAACCGCTTGCAGTTCTGCACTAAATACAGATGAGTGGTCTGGGAGGCGGTGCTTAAATGGGCGTCTGGGATGGCGAGAGGACATTGCGGCCGCAGCCATTCTCCCATCCTCAGACTTTGACCCATCCGTATATATACGAAAATAGTCAGGAAAAATTGAAAGGAGTTCATCTGTTGGTATATGGCTGGTGGAGTAGAGTCTTTATTGTGGGCAGTCAAGTCCGTCTGGAAAGGAGTCATCGGCAAGTATGGCGTTGGGAACTGCAATGACAATGGCCGCCTACTGTTAGAGTTCTGTGCAGAGCAGCAACTTGTCATCACCAACATTTTTTTCCAGCAAAAGGAAAGTCGAAAGACAACCTGGATGCATCCTCGCTCGAAACACTGGCACCTTATCGACTATGTCCTAGTGCGTCAGAGGGACCGCAGTGACGTCCTTTTCACCAGAGTGATGCCCAGCGCAGAGTGCCACACTGGCCATCGCCTTGTCCGCTGTAAACTCAGGCTCCACCTCAAGCCGAAACCCAAGAAAGCCCCCCCCCCCCCTCCCCCAAAAAAAAAAAAAAAAAAAAAAAAGAAAGAAAGAAAAAAAAAAAAAAAAAAAAAAAAGCTTGATGTTGCCAGCCTTCAGCGTGACGACGTGAAAACTGCCTTTCAGACAGATTCACGGCGCAGGCTCAAAGACACAGATGACCCAGCAGACTTTTCCCCTGAACCACTCTGGGAACAACTGAAGACTGCCATTGAACTAAAGTCAGTGCACCAGTTTACCTACCTTGGCTGCGTCATCACGTCAGACGCCAAGCTGGACAAGGAGCTGGAAAACAGGCTGACAAAAGCGAACAGTGCTTTCGGGCGACTATTGAAGCGGGTGTGACACAATCAACAGCTGAAAAAAAGGCACCAAGATCAGCGTGTACAGAGCTGTCGTCCTCACCACCCTGCTGTATGGTTCCGAGTCCTGGACCTTCTACCGCAGCCAACTACGACTCCTCGAACGCTTCCACCAGCGCTGCCTGCGTACCATCCTCGGCATTCACTGGAGTGACTATGTCACCAACGTCGAGGTCCTTGAACAGACAGAAACAGTGAGCATCGAGGCTTTGCTGCTGCGGACACAGCTCCGCTGGGCGGGGCACGTCTCCAGGATGGAGGATCATCGCCTACCCAAGATCACCCTGTTCGGCGAGCTGGCCACTGGACACCGAGACAGAGGGCCACCAACGAAGAGATACAAAGACTGTCTCAAGAAGTCACTTAGTTCCTGTCAAATCGACCACCGCCAGTGGTCTTTGCATGCTGCGGACCACGACACATGGCGCTCCACCATTTACAAGGCAGCCGTCTCCTTTGAGGACTCTCGCAGAGCTAGCCTTAAGGACGTGCGGCTCAGGAGAAAAAAACAGAGATGCAGCAACTCAGAACCCTGGCCAGACCTCCTCCTGCAGCCACTGCGGTCGAACCTGCCATTGCCGGATTGGCCTTCGCAGCCACGAGCACGGATGCAGTCGTCGTGGGCAACCACTATAGAATATTCGTTCGCGAACTCAAGCCAAAAGAGAGACAGTCCTCAAGAGAGAATAATGAGATTTCGCTTGCAACGAACGACTCCCAACAACGAACTGGGAGCTAAATCATCATAAGCGCAGACAACGGGCTCATGAGGATCTATGCTTCTTTGAGATGTTTGGTGTGCTGTCTCTGCTTATGTTAGATGTTGGTAATACGTCGTGACATCGCTTTCGTTAGTTGTTGCGGGTCTATCGTTGCAAACGAAACCACACTCATACTTTCGTCTCCGCGCTCTTCAAGGTCATTACCTACGAAGGCCCTATAACCCCCTTGCACATGAGCTGATAACAGTGTTGTTTTGAACACTTCGGTTAAAGCCAACAGATCAGTCATTTGTGCACGCTCATGCACCCGTTTATTACTGATATATTCGCCTAGTGTTAGTGTATCGGTGTACGACGCCAGAATTTCCCCTACGCTAGATGGACCAGGGGCAACCTTGCATGGCGAAGCAAACTTAAACGTTTTCACAAAAAAGTGACCCAGTCTCGGCCTAGCGTAGCAGTTTGTTGCGTCCATTTAACCTCACGGCAATATGTCCCGAATTTTGCAAGTGTTACCTAACGACTATATGTGCCAGTGATAATTATCTAACGACTATACGTGCCATGATATTTCACGGGTAGTTCTAGATTAGCTTTGCGCTTTATGGCGCCAAGCCAGTCTGACACTACTCTTGAATTATCATGGTCCATCTCTCTTCAATTTCAATGAGTTGGGGGCTAAATGGGTTAAGCAGACGGTTTGTCAATCTAGAATTACTCCGGGTAGAACATCGCAGTAGTTTGTCTAACCTTTAAAGTAACCGTGGTTTTATTAGTGGAGCAGTTTGTCTAACCAAAGTGACCCCAGCTCTATTAGTGGAGCAGTTTGCCAAGCCAAAGTGACCCCGGGTCGATCTGTCTTTAGGGGTCCTTCTGGCTGATTACACCGGTCTACTCTAGTCTTTAAAACACGGGCTCAAGTCTTTGGGATATTATTCTGCAACGAGCGACGTTAGTCATCTTGAGCCCGAGTCATCGTGTGACGTCAAGATTTCAACAGGTAAAGTGCACTTGTCTATTATCTCTCATTATTCTGGTCAATCTGAGGACACAGTTACGACAAACGAAAGTTTCAAATTGATTGGAATGCATATCGCAATGAATCTGTAAAGAAAAAGAAACTTCAAAACAACTTCTTTCAGTTATTTGAAGCTTTATACTTGTTCCAAGAATAGGTTTACATACAGACACTGGTTAACAGGACCACATGTGCTGGCTGAAAAGAGATAACAAGATGGGGTGTGGGCGTGTAACATACTGATGTTACAATTATTTGATGAAATGGCGATGTACGAATTATTGTGAAATTAACGAATTATAGTGGAATAAACATCCCAGTACATATAGTGAATATTGTGAGCCTGCCCACAAAACTAGGAATGCCTACTACAGTCACACAGAACAGGCTAGCTGAAAACACAGAGCTTGTCTGTTCAATTATGGGTGCAGAAAGCATTACCAGAATGATGACAATACTAAAGAAAATGTCATTTCTACCACTGCATGTTGATTTTTTTAAACAAATCTCAGTGCTAGTGACCGTACACGATTTGAAGAACAAATGTTATGGCATGAGGCTACATTTAGTGTGACGATGTATTATAAAACCCGTGATCGCAGATCACTCAGTTTGACTGTTCGTTGCAAGAATGGCTGGCCTGTTCACATCTATGTCTGTTTGTAACCCTTCAATCATGCACTTGGTTTTAAGGATGCAGGCAAGAGAGACGTTCTTGTCAAAGCACAAAAACACGAATGCATACTTAGACAGACAATCTTGTCAAAACAGAAAATACGAATGCGTACGTACATAACGAATGTTATGAGAGCTTGGACAGAGTAGGCATTGTGTAAAGTGAAGGGCTGGGACCCAAGGGCACGTAAAGAAGTCATTCCTTAAGGATTTCCCGGATTTGAAATCATAGTACATGTAAGTGCTCGACCTTAAGTAAATACTGTTTATGAAAAATCATTCGGGTATTAATGAGAATATTGGGGGTTTTTTTATCGTAAAAAGACGCAGCTGTTTTCAAAACTAATCCCAAATGACCTAATTGATTTTTTGTGGGTGGTAGTGGCCTGCCTCTAATATTGTACAGCATGTATAATTCTTTCACTGTACCAAATTTGATGCCTGTAACACGAGATGAACAATTCTGAAATATATCCGCTCGACTACTACGGCGGGTTAGGGTGGAGAGAAATGGATTAGAAAGATACGCTTAAAAATAGGAACAACTCTGGGCTGGGCATCTTGTTATAAATACGAACAACAAAAACGGGTGGGACACAACAGCATGTTGTCTGCATACAGAACCCAGTGCAAGCAAAAGGCCATCGAACCGATGTCGGCTGCCGTTGGCCCGCGCACGGTCGTGCGCGGGCCAATAGCCACCGACGTCGGCCCGATGGCCTTTGCGCACTGGGAACCTGCAAGTCGATTTTCGTCTCTGCTGATATCGCCATTGCAATAATCTATTATGTTAATGAATGCTGTCACCCTTATCTGGTTTTTAATATTTGCTCAGGGAAAATGATCATGTACTGACGAGCACACAAAATGTCGCATTCCCTTTTGCTCGTCGGAACATAAAGGGGACCACAGTTATTATCTATAGTAAGACAAGGGACGTTGATGCTGAGCTTACTTGGCGGAAATAAAACAGCTAGATTTGTTTGTGGTTTGGGGTCGTGAGATTTGTTTGTGGTCGTATTTCGTGTTCAGAACACAGTTTGTCACAGCTGGCCTTCACGGCAATCCGTCAGACGTCGTGTTTTTTTTTAAATGATTGTAACTCAAATCAAACCCCAACCCCACCCGACCACCCCCAACCCCCCCCCTCCCCCAAGCCCCCCTCCCCCAGCCCCCCCCCCCCTCCCCCCCGCCGTAAAAAAATTGATTTCACACGGGGCACCTAACAGGGTTTGAATAATCAGTTTTGACTCCACCTAATTTCCAACTCGCGACCTCAGTGCGAGCCAGCGTCCGTTGTACTTAACCAATGCTCAAAAGGACTCGGACCGATGTCGGCCAACGTTGGCCCGCGCTCAGACGTGTGCGGGCAAAGGGCGGCCGACGTCGGCTCGATGGCCTTGGAGCACTGGGTATACCACCGTGACGATTTATCTCAGGTTCTCCTGACTCTCAGTCGTGGCCACTATCAGTATCAATGCACTTTGGATTCAAGGAAAAGAAATAACAAGATGAGGATTTCATCCAAAAGGTTACCGTATTGTTTGGAGCTCAAATGCGTTTTTCATTTAGGAACATTAAGAGTTGTTTATATTTTTAGGCTTTTTATGCTGATCCATTTCCCTCTTCTCTAAGCCAACCCTCTGATCAACACACACGTCGGCACACTCAAATAAAGACGGTTACACGGCGCTTCCCGCCTTTAGTACGCGCTGTGGGCTCTTGTAGCGACAGGAACCCATCTCTTTCTACTCGAATCCATCTCCATCTACTCGGCGAACCCACCCTCTGATCCACACACACTTTCACACAGAAATAAAGACGGACACACGGTGATTCCCGCCATTCGCTAGCTCTGTGGTCTGGCGTAGCACAGCTATTCTGAAGAAGAATAATAGCACGATCAGCGAAATGACGTCATTTCAAGCTTCACGTCAAGGCATCATTAGTCCCATGACGCCGTGTTCATAGTGACGACTCATTGCAGTACTAACATTTGACGTATAATAAGAGATCAATTTTATTGCTGATTTTCACGCGTAGGTTTACAGGTCACAATTTTGACCTAATCCTATCCCAGGACCGGGACAAATAGCAGGCTTATGCAAAAACTGTTTATGAAAAATCATGCGGGTATTAATGAGAACATAGTTTTTTTTTTTTCGTAAAAGAAAGATTAAAGTTATGTTAACTGTTTTACAAATGACTCCGAAAAAGTGGTGCAGAAAAATGTCTGATTTTCACACCTAGGGCATACAGGTCACAACTGACCTAATCGTACTCGACAGCCAAGACAAACTGTAGGCTTATGTAAATACCGTATACGAAAAATCATGCAATTATTAATGAGAAAAAATTTTTTTTCGTAAAAAAAGATTCAATTGTTTTAAGTATAACCCACATAATTCGGGAAATTAAATATTAAATATATAATATATTTAACTATCACTCAAAAGGGAATAGAAGTACAATGCTGATTAACGAACTCATTCAATATCGCCCTTTTATCTAGTTTGATGCAAAATATCTAGTAAAAATGAGAAAATTTACTGACTCAGTGTGGATCAACCGGTTTTTGTCAAACGGCCATTTTCTCGCCAATGGGCATCTTCGAGATAATTCTTTTAGGGACAAGATCGTAAAATTTCAAGCTTGTCTGTCCTCAAACGCGGGCTCTAGTCGCTGTCACATATAAACACACACACACACATACCCACATACAGCGGTTTAGCGCCTAAAAAGACGTTTTCTAGCAAGGTTTGCGTAGTTAGACGTGACGTCATTTTTATCTTGTTACTTCTTTATCAGAATTTCTGCCCTGCACGCCGAAAACGTCATGTGCATGCTCCGTATTGCGCTCCGACCAGCCCCATTTCAAAGTCTACCGTATTTTAAATACGGTAGACAAAACTGACAAGGAAGCACGCAGCTTGGGAAGGAAAATCACACAACACTTGTTAGTCTGTATCTCGAGGAAGAATTGCTACCTTCCAAAAACAAACAAACAAACAAACACACAACCCCCCCCCCACCCCCCACAAAAACAAACAAACACCCATGTCTGGACTTGTCAGCGGACGATATGGGGCATGGCGGGTCGTTCAGGTAAATCAACCTGCAAAAGACCGCATGCATGCATGTTATTACATACTCACAAACCAGATAGGTAAGGCTAGCGCTGCTAGAACTGTACACATACCAAGGGGAATTACTCAGCGCTGGACAGACAAACAGTTAGATCCCCTGCCCTCCTCCCCCCTCCCCAACAACCTCCCCGCCGCGGGGGCAGGGGATCTAACTGTTTGTCTAGCGCTGAGTAATTCCCCTTGGTATGTGTACATGTTATTACATGTCCTCAGCATATTAAACTAATGATAAAATAAGAAGGTACTGCTTTCGTGACACCGTAACTATGGCCGGGTACTCGATCCACAAAGCAACCGAACTGTTAAAAGTCGATATCCCACACGTCTGTCCACGAATACGTCTATGTCACCCCACTACCTGGACCCGGTAGGGACGGATCACTTAACTCGGGGGTGGCGGGGGGTGGGTGGGTGGGGGGGGGAGGTTCCAACTTTTAGTTTGGGACATTCAAACTGACACAAAAGGTCTCTCCGACGCTGGTGCCACAGAAAAATCGAACAACAGTGGGTCGGAGGGGGGGAGGGGGGGGGGGAGGGAAAAGGGGGAGGGTGTGTGTGTGTGGGGGGGGGGGGAGTGGGGTGTCAATTGTTTTGCACGCTATATCGATCCTGCAACATTTCGCGCACGTCACAATAAAGTGCGCCTGATGGGACTCTGGGTCATTTTGGAGTGGACAGTTTGAAGAGGAATGGAATGACCTGGCTAAACAGTTGGCTGTCCCTGTTATATAACATTCCTCTCCAAAACCTGCCACGTCAGTGTGACCCCAGGTCGATCTGGGTGTATGCCAATGGGAACCGGGTCGATTTGGCGTGGAGGGTCAGTTTTGGAGTGTTACACCGGTGCGATGACTATATCATTTCACATCATTTCGCCGCAAATTGTTTTAAAAAAATCTAGTATTCAACGCGAAAGCCCCATCCTACTCCTTCCAAGTAAACGGATGCAAACTGGTATAGACGGATCCTTACCAGCCCGTTACATTTTTGAGGGTCAGGAGGATCTATGCCTCTCGCAGCTGGTCTCGTGGTGTTTACTTTGCTCTGCGTTGAAGAGATTGGAAAAGGTACATTATCAGGTTTTAAAACAAGTCCAAACGTGTCCAACGCCAATGTCAGCAGAACCTTCAAAAACGGAAATTCACTACTTACAACTTTACTGCAAGGGCTGTGGTGGGTGTACCTTGACCTGGAAACGGGTGAGCAAAAGGTCTTCGGGAAGATGCCAGCCACAGTCGGGCCACACACACCCATGCGCGCACTACCGTTAACATAGGCCCTAGGAACTGTTGCTTACTGGATATCAACAATTCTAAGCCTACCCCTGTTGGTGCAGTGAACACTCATGCACAGTCCAATGACTTGATTTCCTTTGATCATTTTTGCCTGAGGGATACTGAGGAAGATATCGATTACACAGTCACTGATACACGATACAATAACACACGCGTTCTCAGTGTTAATATCACTTCAATCAATGTACAAAACACACATACACACACGTATACTGACACTCACTTACTGACTTACTCTGTGTGTGTGTGTGTGTGTGTGTGTGTGTGTGTGTGTGTGTGTGTGTGTGTGTGTGTGTTTTGCGTGCGTGCGTGCGTTCGTGTGCGTGTGCGTGCGTGTGTGTGTGTGTGTGTGTGTGTGTGTGTGTGTGTGTGTGTGTGTGTGTGTGTGTGTGTGTGTGTGTGTGTGTGTGTACGTGAGCAGCGGACTAGCTGCTCTATTGCTGGCAAAAGATAGGCTGAAAAAGGCGTGACGGCAAAGGTTATGAGTGTTTTCGTTTTTTAACCAGGGTACGGCATTCATCCAATCACAGACCATTATATTCGATATACTTAGTGCACTAAGCACATACATATAAACACATTAGGCGCTACAAGAGAGTTTGTAGCATGGTACGGTTTGCGCTAAGGGGACTGATGGTGTGACGTAGGGATGAAAACAATTACGTTGATGATTATGCGATGGAGGGACTCGTGCGTCGCAGACAATAATTATATAAAAACTGCGAGTACAGTCCTCAAGACAGAATAATGAGATTTCGCTTGCAACGAACGACTCCCAACAACGAACGACTCCCAACAACGAACGACTCCCAACAACGAACGACTCCCAACAACGAACGACTCCCAACAACGAACGACTCCCAACAACGAACGACTCCCAACAACGAACGACTCCCAACAACGAATGACTCCCAACAACGAACGACTCCCAACAACGAACGACTCCCAACAACGAACGACTCCCAACAACGAATGACTCCCAACAACGAACGACTCCCAACAACGAACGACTCCCAACAACGAACGACTCCCAACAACGAACGACTCCCAACAACGAACGACTCCCAACAACGAACGACTCCCAACAACGAACGACTCCCAACAACGAACGACTCCCAACAACGAACGACTCCCAACAACGAACGACTCCCAACAACGAACGAGAGCGAAATCACCGTAAGCGTAGACAACGCTTCAGACGTCTCCAAGAGGCATAGATCCTCATAAAGGCATAGATCCTCATGAGCGCTCCGGATGTTTGGTGTGCCGTCTCCGCTTATGTTAGATGTTGGTAATACGTCGTGACATCGCTTTCGTTAGTTGTTGCGGGTCTATCGTTGCAAACAAAACCACACACATACCTCCGTCTACCCCCACGTTCTTCAAGTTCATTACCTACGAAGGCCCTATAAGTATAACCCTCTTGAACATGAGCTGATAACAGTGTTGACTTGCTGATCAGAGCCAACAGATCAGTCATTTGTGCACGCTCATGCACCCGATTAGTGCTGATATACACCTAGTGTTTGTGTGTCCGTGTAAGACGCTAGAATTTCCCCTACGCTAGATGGACCAGGGGCCACCTTGGCGAAACAAACTTACACGTTTCCACGACAAAATGACCCAGGTTCGATCAAGCGTAGCAGTTTGTTGCATCCATTTAACCCCAATATCACAGGTGTTACCTAACGACAATGTGCCAGGCGCAGGAGATGGGTCGACCATGATAATTCAGGGGTAGTTCTACATTATCTCGGCGCAATATGACGCCAAGCCAATCTGAAACTACCCTTGAATTAACATGGTCGATTTATCTTCTGCTGCAATGAGTTGGGGCTAAATGGGTTAAGCAAAGTGACCCCGTATCGTAGCAGTTTGTCAAACCAGAATGACCCCTGCGTCGAGCATTGCAGCAGTTTGTCTAAACAAAGTAACCCTGGGTCTGCTAGTGGTGCAGTGTGTCTAAACAAAGTGATCCTGGGTCTGTTAGTGGAGCACTTTGTTAAAGTACCATTACGCGTAAACTTGAAGGCACATTTCTGCACCATTTGTGTTTGTTATGCCTTGTCGACACACCGAGTGAACTTTAATAGCAGTTGGGACACGCAGCAAAAGCACAAACGTAATCGAACTTATTTATTCTGCTCAGCCATTAGCGTGTCAATCTATTTTTTGCCGTTTCTCGTACTCAGAAAGCGTTGTATTTATTAAACGGAGTAAAGTCATTGTCAAATTATTTGATATTAAGACGACGTGTGCTGAACTGGATTGTCCTGTGTCTAAATGAACCGTAACTAGACTTGATTGTAGCGTTTCGTACTCATCTGTTACATAAGCGTATCTTTCAACGATTACGGCGGTAGTGGGCCTTTAACCAAAGTGAGCCCGGGTCTACTAAGGGAACAGTTTGTTAAACCAGATTGACCCCAGGTCTATTAGTGCTGAAGTTTGTCAAACCAAAGTGACGTCCGATCTGTTAGTGAAGCAGTTTGTCTAACCAAATTGACCCCCTGGTCTATTAATGGAGCAGTTTGTTTAACCAAAGTGACCCCGGGTCTATCAATGTAAGAGTTTGTCTAACCACAGTTACCCGGGTCTATTAATGGAGCAGTGTGTCTAACCAAATTGACCCCGTGTCTATTAGTGGTGCAGTGTGTCTAACCAAATTGACGTCGGCTCTATTAATGGAACAGTTTGTTAAAGCAAAGTGACCACGGGTCCATTAGTGGAGCATTTTGTCTAACGGTAGTGACCCCGGGAAGATTAGCGTAGCTGGTTTACCAAACCAAAATGAACTGTCATAAAGACCATTTCAGCTTGTTACACCGGACACACTGCCGTCGACCAACACGGTCTTCATTTCTATTACTCTGGCTTTAGTTAGCCCAGTTCACAAACGTATCCACCAGATTGTGGGTCTGCATAGGAGATCAGGACTACAGTCTGTGTGACGTTAGCCATGACGCAGGACGCTAGTTATATACTGAACCTGAAGCATCGTGTGGCTTGAAGATTTCAACGGGTAAGATACACTTGTCCTTTTCTCTCTTGTGAAGGTTGCAAGGAGGTAAAACGGGTGGGATACAATAGCATGTTGCCCGTTTTCTTTGCAGTGGCTGTGATATGAACGTCTCTGCTGTTGCGCCTCACAACATTTTGTGACGTTAACCCTTTCAGTCCCGAGAATATTGGATCACACCCAACAGCAAGAGGTATAGATCCTCATGAGCCCCCGCATTTGCGGGGGCTCATGAGGATCTATGCCTCTTGCCGACACCCCTTTGAATTCATGTTTCATTTTTAATGAGACGGGGCTGTTGATGTCGAGGTTTGAAGGAAAGCAGCGAGTGTGGGCTTAACCCCTTCACTGCAAATGGGCGCAGATAATGTTTTTGAAATCTGCATTAATTCCGCGGCAAAACACATAGCCGTTTAAAGAACAAGTCTACATACAGAGGGGTGTCAGCAGGTGGCATACTGATCCTCATGAGCCCCTGCAACTGCAGTGACCTCTGCTAATAGGGATCTAAATCTCTTGCAATGAAGGGGTTAACTCTTTGTTTCCCGCAGGAATCACCTCGACAAAAGCGCTACCGTCAGCAAGAGATAGTGAGGGTTCGGTTGTAAACGGCGGACAACCAAGAGGGCTCACGAGGATCTATGCCTCTTGGAGATGTTTGGAGTGTTGTCCATGCTTGTGGTACACGCTGGTTATGAACCGTGATTTTGCTCTCGTTCGTTGTCGGTAGTCATTCGTTGTAAACGAAACGTCACGTTCCTCTTCACCACCCGCTGCCAGATGTTGTGTTTTTGAAATGACTGTAAAATCAACGCCACCAAGAGTGTGATTTCCAAGACGGGGCAGCTACTTTCCAGAACAAATTTTGACCCCCACCTAGTTTCGAACTTGCGACCTTAGTTTGGGCCAGCGTCCGTTGTACCTATACCACCGTGACGATTTATCTCAGGTTCCCCTGACTCTCAGTCGTGACCACTATCAATGCACTTCGGACCCGAGGAAAGAAATAGCAACCGACGAGGATGTGCGTGGTTTGGGAAGGACAATCACAAAACACTTTTTAGTCTGTACTTCAAGGAATATTTGCTACTTTTAACCCTTTCAGCCCTGACGCAGCACAGCAGGAGATGGGTCGATCATGATAATTCAAGGGTAGTGCTAGATTAGCTTGGCGCCTGTCGGCGCCAAGCTATTCTAGCACTGCCCTTGAATTATCATGGTCGATCCATCTCCTGCTACTGGTGCATAGTCATTAGATGACGCCTCCAAAATTTGGGAAATACGGTCGTCGGGTTGAATGAGTTAAAAAATAATACACCCATGTCTGGACTTGTCAGTGGGAGGCATGTGGCTTAGCGGGTCATTCTGGCAAATCACACCAGCAAAAGACCGCATGCATGCATGTCATTACATGTTCTCAGCCAACTAAATGGGCATGAACTGTTTTTCATAACACGAGGCGGGTTCATACTTAGCAAAGGCCGTGTTATCTATCCACAAAGCAACTCAAGGAATGTTTTAACCAGTTCGCTGCCAGTGATCACGAATTGAGCGCCCGTCAGACAAGACTGCACGCTGACGGACATTCGCGTGAAGAACACAATGTAACTGCGACCAAAAATAGACATAAAGAACACAGGTCTAACAAGACTAAAAAATCCTCATGTGCCGACGCAACTGCGGGGGCTCATGAAGGTTTATGTCTTTTGCAGTTGGGTGGCGTTCGCCTTGCCCCGGCAGTCAAAGGGTTAAATACACCTCTAGGCATACGCAGTGAAGTATACTGAACAAAAAGTAGGGGATATCGAGATTTTTTCAACTTGAATGGTTGAGAATTTTCAATATCGGCATAATGATGAGTTATGCCACCAATTAGCTACATCCATGGCCTACATTTTCACACCGTTGGTTTTGTTGTGCGGGTCACGTGGACATATTAGAAGTCATGAATATGCATTGGGGTCCTATGGTAAAAGTCACATGAAGGTTATTTCTGTGAAAATGGTTTCACTTTTGCTTTGGTTTGTATTTTGTATATGTTTGGTCGGTATTGAAACTGGTTTTCTTGTGTCTGATAGGTAGCAATTTACAGGCAAACCGGCGATCATGGTTTTTGAGCTGATCTGTATCAGCCCAGAAGTACTTTGTTAAAACAACCCAAAGAACAACCAGAATCACCGTCAGTATCAGAAAATAGTCAAACATGGACAAAGATGTTGCTGCAGTGTTACAGTTCACATTTCAAAGATAACCCTACCGACAGTGGGATAACAGTTGTTACACCACATCAGAGTGTCTTTGTACTATTGAAGTGCCACGCCACATGGACTCTAGGACAGGCTAATTGGCGTACCGTCACCTGAACGACCCGGGGCCTCTTTAGTATAGGGAGGGGTTTGAATGACCTGGCTGGGTAGTTGGTCGGACATAAGCATGCTCACTTGGCTTTCCCCTCTTACAATACATTCCTGTCCAAACTTGCCAGGCCAAAGTGACCCCGCTGTGTCCAACTGGCGTACTCTGAAGTGATCTGGCGAGGCTGGTATTTTTTTTTTAGGGTACGTACTACACCGGTGCTGCGAACTAATTATTTCACTACACTTCACTACACAAGTGCCTGACATCAAGGCCTTATCTTTACCTTAAGTAACATGGAGTGAAAGTAAAAAGATGCATAGACGGATTCTCACTATAAGACCCCCTTGCACTTTGCTCTCCTCTGCGGGATAAGATTATAAAATGTACATGTATAGGGAAGAACAAGCACAAACATGATTAACCCCTTCATTGCCGGTGCAAGGCGAACGCTACCCATCTGCAAGAGACATAAATTCTCTTGAGCCCCCGTGACAGCGGGGGCTCATGAGGATTTATGTCTGTTGCTAGTCCTATGTTCTTTGTGCCCATTTATCGTCCAATTTCGTTTGTGTTCTTCACGCGAATGTGGGTCAGGGTGCAGTTGTTTCAGACGCGAAATCCGCGTCCACTGGCAGTTAAGGGGTTAACACGAATCGAATGTTGGCAGAAGCTCAGTTCGATAGAGGATATTGCCTAAAATTCGGTAACTTATCGTCTTACTGCAACGGCTGTTGTGAGTGTACACTGCCTGACTAAGTGACTGGTGAGCAAAAGATCGTCGTGTCGGCGTCGGTCGCAGTCGCCGGGCCCGCGCACAATGACCCGACGATCACTCACACACACACGCACGCACACGCGGCGCTTCGCGGCAAAATGACGTTCAACAGCAATGTTAGTATACCTAGATGTGACGTCATTTCTATCTTGTTACTTCTTTGCCAGACAATGAAGCCCTCCCGCCTGCGAGTAGTCCTTTGCATTGTACGGAACGCGCTCCAACCAGCCCCATCCAAAGTCTACCGTAGTTTCAATACGGTAGACAACAAGATGAGGATTTCATCCCAAAGTCTACCGTATTGTTTGGAGTACATATTATTTCTTTTAGGAACATTCCAAGTTGTTCATATTTCTAAGCTTATCCTTTCGATTCATTTCCCTCCTCTCTAAGTACAACCTCTGATAAACACACGCCGGCGCACACAAATAAAGACGGACACACGGCGCTTCCCGCCATTAGTACCCTCTGTGGGCTGGAGTAGCGACAGGAATTCTGAAGGAGAAAAATAGCACGAGCAGCAAAATGACGTCACAATGAGCTACACGTCATGGCATCGCTAGTCTCACGACGCCGTGTACACAGTGACGAATTGATGTTTTACGTCACTCACCCAAAAGGCACGCAGCCTCTATCAGGGCTGACTGTTTTCTTTCACACAACCTCTTCCAGGGCTGACTGATGGGAGTATATAGCGGATCCAAAACTTGCAAAAATGAATTAATTATTATTCAAAAAGTTGAAGAGCTACAACGCTGGATTACAAACTTATTATATGTCTATTTCAAAGCTAACTATATCCAAAATTCCAAGTGAGTAGAACAAAAATTACGGACTCAAATGTGGGTCAACCGACTTTCTATAAGCGGTTTTCCTAAATCAAAGTATCTGTCAAAACTTTTTACCGTTGAAAAAATAAAGTTTCATTATCATCATTATCATCAAACTGTCATTAATGGCAGAGAGCCATTATCAATAATGTGATTTAGAGTAGTCTGGCAGAAATGTAAAGGTCGAAAACCGGAGTGTGCAACACTAATCAGATGATTTTGTTCAAGGTAATTTAGGAGATGAGTATGTATATGTCTTTCAAGTGGTTTCGAAATTGATGATAAAATGGATATAGGTCTGTACTCATTTAAATTGATTAAGTCTTTGCTTTTGGGAAGAGAAATTACCTTAGCTCTTTTTAATTGGTTAGGAAATACATTATGCCTAATGGCTAGATTGTAGATGAATGTCAGTGACTCGACGATGAATGGCAGAGATAATTTTAAAAATTGAGTACTGATGCCGTCTGGACCGCAAGATGATTTGTTTTTTAAACTAGAAATAGATTTACCAACATCCAGAATACTCATAAGAGGCACAGAAAATGTGTGACCAGCTCTCTGCTGACTATAGTGACGCAGTTGATCCGAGCATGTGTAGTTGTCAGGGTCATTGGTATTGGTCTGTGCCAGAGTTTTAGTAACAGTTAGGAAATAAGCGTTAAACGCATCCGCAGTGTGATCGGGTGGAATATTAGGCGACCGTTTACTGTGACCTTTGGTGAAATTTTTTATTACTTGCCAGACTGAGCGGATGTCCGCCTTTCCGCCGGCAATGACACGTTCAGCATTTTGTCTTTGGGCTTTTCGAACTAAAGATTTGACATGGTTTCTCTGCTTTTTAAATTTCTTAGCTTTTTTTAACATGTCTCTAACTGCCATCGCTTGTTTAATTTCATCCGAGAGCCATTCTGGCATAATAGGGTGTTTGACACGTTTGGTACGCTTAGCGGAGTGTCTATCCAGAACAGCGAGAAACAGCTCATACCAGCGGGTCAGGGCCTCATTAGGGTCATTGAAATTATGAACATCACCGAATGGACACTTGACAGGTCATGTAAAAACGCAGCTTGATCGATTTTTTTAAAGGATCTATAAATGATAGTGTGTCCTTCAGCTGGTTGTTTCGGTAATCGAGCAGGCAATGGAAAGCAAACTGGAAAGTGATCACTAATGGAAATATTAGGTACATGAACATTTTGTACAACATTGACATTTGTGGTGTATATATGGTCTATCAGTGTAGAAGATGACGAAGTCACTCGTGTTGGTGACTGGACAAGCTGTTTCAAACAGTTGTCACGGCACCAATTTGAGACGATAGACTGTTTTGCAAAGAATAATTAATTGGTAGATATTTTTGCCGACGACACGTTGAGAGTAGCGTCGTCTGCAAACAAATTGTCAACAGAAGAATCAATGTTTGTTGATGTCACGACCCCGCTTCCGGGGTGCGAACTATGAGTGCTGTCACTCGAGATTCACCCAACCCGCACTAACACAAACCTAACACAAACACCAGAGGAACAATAACAACGTTTATTAAATATAACCCTAACAAAACTAACTACTCTCACGCAGTCCTAACCATGCATTCACACCTCGCATTCACACTCACACACGCACAAACTCTCCAAACTAAATACCCTTAATACACAATACAACAAATAAACTAAATAATCCTAATACAATACAAAATAACAATATATAAATAAAACGACTATCCTTACTCCTAAAAAGGAAAGAAACTGATGAACTTAAATCATATGCCACTAGACCCCGCCGGAAGCACAAGCGTCAAGCGCCAGCGTCAGTTGTGCCAACGCCTTTGCTTCCGCGGAGGGTCTACTGAACACAGCACGTGGCTCCTTAAGTAATACAGTAGTTCAACTAGCGCAATGCCAATTACATGAACCAAATACGCTTACTTACTAACCCAAAGATCGAGAAAAATGAATACAATTCGTACGCTACTATATCTCCCCAGAGGGACCACGAACAACAAGTTCGAATTAAGCTAGCAAATTATACACTGACAGCACAAGGCTCTTTAACTAGCACTTCTCAGAATAAGCAATACTGCGCGTACACATGGAACATAAGTCGGCCTTAACTCAACGCGACCGACAGTAAGCTGAATAAACAATATCACGTCTACAAGTGGAGATTAAACAATATCCCATATGCAAATGAAGACTAAACAATATCACATATGCAAATGGATCAAATGTCCTTAATATAACAGAACTGAAAGTTGAATAAATATATTTTACGTCACGGGACCTTCTCGCCGGAAGCACAACCGTTGAGCGCAACTCAACTCGACGCTCTTGCTTCCGCGATAAGGTCTTCCGTAACACAGGCTACTTTAACAATATAATAACTCCAAATGTTACAGTGTACCAAAAACTCCACTCGCAATATAGCTGCTCCAGGGAGATGAAATATACTAACGTGCTTAATATAACATAACTATACAAAACTTCACGTAAGCAAATTAGAAATAACAACTATATGGGACGACCCGACCTGACTACATACGAGGCGTGCCGCGACACTCGCGAAGGCACCCAGGTCCGGTGTCGTAGCCCACAAGGCTACACAGTCAGCTTCCACTCAGTACCACAGCACGGTGGCAGACTAGCTGGTTAATTCTTCGTATTTAACGATGCACTAAAACACAGGTGCAAAAATACTCATATGAATAACTAACAAAAGAAGACAAAATAATCACATCACCCTTCCCGCAACTTTAACTGCCGTCTTTTATATTCCCTTCATCTTTCTCCCGCAATAAATGCAACCTCAAAATACATATTTACACGTCACCACCTGACTCACTTCCGATATTTACACCCCTACGACGCTAAATTCCTGAGACGAACTCGGTCGCCTACTCGACGTTAAATCCCAATAACTAACCCCCGCTAACTACTCTAGAAACAACGTACAATAACTAACATTTTACGCCTGTCCCCCGAATACACACTAGCCGACATAATAACGAACAAGCAAACACAAACACCCCCCCCCCCCCCCCCCCCCCCGAGCAAATGGCCACTAAAGGATTGTTACGTGCACTGACTGTCATCCGTGAAGACGCCCCGGCTAGGACGAAGACAAACAAGACAAGACAAGGGTAAAGTCGTCGCAGCTCTCTTCTCTCGTCACAGGACACCGACTCCTGGGCTCAACCAGGGCCGTCTTGTAGGGACGCCACAGAAGGACGACACAGCTACTTGAGGCGGCGGCTAATGGACAACCACGCCCGCACAAACCCCCCTCGGAGACTACGTTGGAAAAAACGACTGTTTCGTTCGCTGGTGTAAAAACGACTGACTAGTAATTTTGATACCGTTAGATTGGCAAAAATACTGCTCACTACCTCACGTGATAAAAATTCACGTGAAACAGGTACCACCCGATGACGTTCAGACTGGGTGGCCACGTGGCTGCACGCCGTCCACCCAACCCTCGCACAGCAGCAAAACTCGTGCAAAGGCCATATACTACACACTACGCTATCGTTACCCGGTGACTAACTAAACCCTGTCACCCCTCTAAACTTACCCTCCTACAAAAATAGACGAAAAAAATCCGTGTCGTGACAGTTGAGATCAGGCTTTCTGCATCCTGCATGAGCTGACCTACTTCGGCAGACTGCAGTGCATCACTTAAATTTGCCAAGCAAATCATCCGACCATTTCAGTTTGTGCGCAAAAACAGGGTCAGGTCGCAGAACAGTGGGCGTGTCAACAACACACTGCATGTGGCATGTGACAGGCTTATGACAAGAATCAACCTTTTCTTCTACTTTTAACTTTTTGCACAAGAACGCTAGTGGACTGGACATGATGAAATAATCAATGACACTACAACCTTGCTGGGAAATGAAATATAGTGGCCAGGTATATCCCCGTCACACGCCCCATTCAGTATGTGGAGATCGAACCTTGCACACAACTATAGCAAGGAAGTACCATAGGCATTTACAACGTTGTCCTTTGACTGTCTATGATAAACATCACAGCTGTAATCAGTTTTCATACCAGTATCTACCTGGCGACCAAGAGATGCAAGGTCGACACTGGCAAGACTGTTAGCAGCTGTTCTAGCGTTAAGATCACCATAAATTATAAACTGAGCTTCCGGCTGCTTCTGTATAATATCCAGCATGCACTGCTCTAGCAGAGAAGTGCCATCATCAAAATCGCTGGTATGGAAAGCAGGAGAGTCACATGGGGGAAGATACGAGCAAATAAGCACAATATCCTTCCCTACATTCAAAAACTCGCGTGAAATTTCAACAAAGACGATGTTGTCACAAGGAACATCAACACGCTTTACAAAAGAAGCTAGACAAATAAAGACTGACATACGACGTTTCCCGCCATTAGAACGCTCTGTGGGCTCTTGTAGCGACAGGAATCCATCTCCTTCTACTCTAACCCACCCTCTGATCCATACACACTGGCACACAGAAATAAAGATGGACACACCATTCCCGCCATTCGTAAGCTCTGTGGTCTGCGCGAGCAGCGAAATGACGTCACTTCAAGCCTCACGTCAAGGTATCATTAGTCCCACGACGCCGTGTTCATAGTGACGACTCGATGTTATACGTCAGTCATCGCAGTACTAACATTTGACGTTTCAGGGGATGAACTTTGCAATTTTCTTGCTGATTTTCACGCATAGGGCTTACAGGTCACAATTTTGACCTAATCCTACCCCAGGGCCGGGACAATGAGCAGGCTTAAGCAAAGACTGTTTATGAAAATTCATGCGGGTATTAATGAGAAGATAGTGGGTTTTTTCGTACAAGAAAAAATAAAGTTATGTTAGCTGTTTTAAAAATGACTCGGAAAAAAGTGGTGCAGAAAATTTCTGATTTTCACACCTAGGGCATACAAGTCACAATTGACCTAATCGTACCCGACAGCCGAGACAAAATGTAGGCTTATGTAAATACCGTATACGAAAAATCATGCGATTATTAATGAGAAGATTTTTTTTTTCGTAAAAAAGATTCCATTGTTTTAAGATTAACCCATATAATTCGTAAAATTAATCCCTGAAACGTGAAAATATTTTTTTTTTCAAATATCACTCCAAACATTCTAGAGGTACAATGCTGGTTAACGAACTCATTCAATATCTCCCTTTTATCTAGCTACACTGACGCAAAATATCTAGTAAAAATAAGAAAAATTACGGACTCCAGTGTGGATCAACCGGTTTTCGTGAAACGGCCATTTTCTCGCAAATCTTCTTCTTCCTCGAACACTCTTTTATATGGACAGCCCGGTCTCCTCTATAAATGCTGCCGTGCGCCGCAGGTCCTCCAGGCCTCCATAGAGGTTGCGGGACACCTCTGTCTCTTCCGGCCAATGTCTCCGTCTGAGGGTTGTGAACGTGGGGCAGGTCCGTAGCACATGGTCTGTTGTCATGCTACCAGAGTTGCATGGGCACTGGTCTGACTGGCCAATTCCAAACTTGGTGTGGAGATGCCAGTTCAGTTTGTTATGGCCGGTGCGTAGTCGGAAGATAACTACCTGCTCCGGTCTGGTCAGTAGGTGATAGTTTTCTCGCAAATGAGCATCCTAATAAAAAATCGCTTCCGTCCTCGAACGCGGGCACTAGTCGCTATCACACACACACACACACACACACACACACACACACACACACACACACACACACACACACACACACACACACACACACACACACACGCACGCACGCACACACACACACACACACACACACACACACACACACACATAGACACACACACACACACACGGCGCTTTGGCGCCCAAAAGACTTTAGCTAGCAAGGTTTGCGTAGCCAGACGTGACGACATTTTATCTTGTTCCTTCTTTCCCAGAATTTTTGCCCCGCACGCCAAGAACGTCATGTGCATACTCCGGAATGCACTCCGACCAGCCTCATTTCAAAGTCTACCAAATTTCAATACGGTAGACAAAAAAGAAGGTAATTATTATTATGACCGTTAACACCAGCCAAAAAGTCTAAATAACAATGCGGACAACCAGGGCAAAAATCGGGGCGGGGGGGTGGGGGGGGGGCGGGGGGCGGTGGGCGGAGGGGGTGGAGGGTTGCGAGGGGGTGGTGGGGGGGGGGGGGCGATGAGAAACTGCGTTGCTGGTGCACTGCTTTCACACCACCATTCAACTGGCTGGAAGGAGTGGGGAGGGGCGGGGGGGAGGGGGAGGGAGGGCAGACGCCCGACTCTACCTGGCATCAATCTGTCCACGCGAATCCACATGGACATGACTGATCGACCCAGCACACAATGTCGATGTAGTGCGGCGGCTGCAATCATTTTTACTCAATGTGAATTACCACAGTATAAATTTCTTCTAGCATAAATCCACACAGGCCCGAATCGCCTACGTTTACTTCAGATATCATGGCGCACACTAGAATTGGAGTGGATCCGTTGCTTTGGGTAGGTTGTTTTCGTCGTTATACCAGAAAAAGTCTCTTTTTTTTAAGCGATGCTTTTATCTCCGCCGCAGATTTGCCTTGGTAAAAGCATTAGCTGGTGGTGCAGAATTACTTAGTATTTTTTTCCCCCTCCCGTAAAGAGCCTTCCAGGCAAGGAGTACAGTGTTTTATATGTACTGCAAGCAGTCAAAGGAATTATGAACAAGAATATGACGTCATCTTGTCGTCGAATGACGTAAATGTTGTCTTGTTACCATCATTACAAGCTACTGACGTGGAATCTATTTATTTGCCCAAATTCTTAAATTTTTTTGGGACAAAATGGCGAGAGGTCTAAAATATTTCACGTCGCAGTAGCTGACAGTGGCCTTTGCGTTAATAAAACCTTCTACGTGAGTTTATGGTGGCATAGGTGCTCCAGGTAGGTTGCTTCTCTGGTTCCTTCTTTTCTTTTTGTCTACCCTTTTTAAAAATACGATAAACTTTGAGATGGGGCTGATCGGAACACGTTCCGTAGCATGCAAATGACGAACATAGGCGGGCACACATCAGACTCTGACAGTATAAAAATAAGAATAAGAATAAGAGTACTTTATTATCTCGAAAAGAAAAATTCGGTTGTGGTACATTTATAACAAATAGTACAAACAAGACATGAAAACATTATAACATAATTATGAACATTTTAAGTGACACGATACAAAATACGTCATGCCTAGCTACCCAAACCGCGCTGTTGAACGTACATATGTCGGAAACCGCCGTTTGTGTGTGTGTGTGTGTGTGTGTGTGTGTGTGTGTGTGTGTGTGTGTGTGTGTGTGTGTGTGTATAGACACGAGTATCTCCGGTGTTTGTGTATGTACAGGCCTGAAACTTTAGGAAATGCTTTGATCGAGATGTAATTCGAAGAGCAGCTGAACATATTTTAAATGGTAGGCTACACTCATTAAAGATAAAAAAATGCTGTTTATGTTATATAAAGTCGGTTGACCCGCATTTGAGTCCGTAATTTTCGTCCCATTCACTGGACATTTTGGATATAGCTCGCTTGGAAATAGACATTGGATGAGTTCGTTAGCCAGCGTAACAAACACACACAACTCTTTGTTTGCTCAGGGTTGCGATCTTTTCGGGTGTCGGATGTGTTTGGACCGAAAGTATGACGTAAATTGTGTCAAAGGTCGCTCGTTCTCGCGCCGCTTCAGTGGTTCCCACAAAGGCGGAATTCGGATGTCGCATGTTTTATATGACAACACGCGCACCCTAACGGTTTAGGATCGTATTATGGAAGCGTAGCCGAAAAAAACGACTTATTTTTAACATTCATTTTCAATTGCTGAAATTAGTTTCAGGCGCCTCGACTCCATTGAAAACACTGTGTAAGCAGACGAGTAATCCCAGGCTATGGCTTCATTCCGATATTTTCGTATAAAAATCATTCTGCCTACAACGTCAATTGCTGGGTGAGTAAAAGGAGGACACGCACACAAGCACGCACACATACACATCTCACAGCAAAACAGCAACAAAATACAAAGAAACTGAAAACTCATATGTTTATCTGACGCAAATTTATTTCTATGTTTTCATTGGTTATTCATCCATCCGTCCGTCCATCTATCCATCAATCCCGTACTCACCATGGTGTATCTGTGTATGCGTGTGCGTGCGTGCGTTCTTGCGGTCGTGTGCAGAGGACTAGCGGTTTGTCTATTCCAGAGGAACAAGGAGGAAAAGGTAATGTGATTCTTGTGTATCCCAGACTTTCAGTGTACATGACAAATAAAAACAAAATATTATTCAGAAAGTGCCTTCGAGCGTTCGTGAAAGCTCACAAAGAGTTTTATCAAGAAAAAAAGGTATCGGAAAGGTCAATAACAACCTCCGCTGCGTGCGCATACCGACGGGGCTTGTGAGAAAAGTTTCACTTATCGCAGGACAAACAGTGTGCACCCGTTTATTTTCGAATTATTGCTATCGAAACATGTTTTGTTCAACATCTCTGTAACCCCTAGTGTATGCAGTTACCGGCACTGTTCACTGTACGCAAGGTTGCATGCAGAAGGGGGTTAATGTTAATTATAATCTGAATTATTTTCATCAGCTGGTGAAGGATGCTGTCCACGGAAACATCAAGATCCCCCGTCTGTGTGTGGACATCATGGACACCCCCCAGTTCCAGCGGCTGCGGGACATCAAACAGCTGGGTGGGGCGCCTTACGTCTACCCGGGAGGTTCACACAGCAGATTTGAGCACAGCCTGGGGTCAGTTCATCCATCAGTTTGGATCAGCTTGTAACCCGAATAGTGTATCAGAGCAATTGTATTCACGTAATTAAAACATCTATATAATATGCACCAAACAAGATATATTTATACGCAAACGAAAATCGCAGTCGTTGACCTAGTCATGCACTTGGCCGCCTGATCGAGACATGGAAAGCATGATACACTGTCACACAGAACAGTGCACCCTGAGTACAGTTTCTAAAGTAAACGATAGTGACCATTTCAGCCTTAGTAATAACGATTTTGTTTTAGTGGGGTTACATTAACTTCAAACTGACAGAGAGTTTTAGGGGAAATTAAAACTAACGGGCGAATAAGTGTAAATATTGTGCCATATAAAAGAGCACGTGACAGAGAGACCGTGATATTTATCAAGGTTATGCTACACTGAGTGCGCCAATAGAGAGGTTTCATTTGCAGCGAACGACTCCCAACGACGAACGAGAACGAAATCACAGCTGACTACCAGCTTTCACTATGAACATAGACACCACTCCAAACATCTCCAAGAGGCACACATTCTCATACGCCCGCAGGGCTCATGAGAATCTGTGCCTCTCGGAAATGTTTGGAGCGCTCTCTATGCTACTGGTAGACGCTGGGTATCTGTTTTGATTTAGCTCTCGTTTTTTGTTGGGAATAGTTCGTTGCAAACGTAACTCCAATCATGAGATAGGAAGAGTACTGAACCCGCTGATGCATTGCCACTAGTTCATTGCCCAAGACGCTACGAATGCCCGATGATCCACAATCCTGTCATACTGCAACGGAAACGAGTAACCTAGTAACAGTAACCTAGTAACGGTAACCTAGTAACGACCACCTAACAACAGTCACCTAGTAACAGGGACTTAGTAACTGTAACCTAGATAACCCTGTAAGGAGCTCGATCGGGCCGACTACAGTCGACGTTGTCCGGATAACGGTCTGGTGACATTTTGCTTACTGGGATGAGACTATTTAATTAAATCTTTTTAACGTAGCTGCTTGTTTCAAAAACTAATAAATTTAATAATGTGAACGAGCAGGCTCGCTTCGTTCACCCAATCAGTACCAGCTGACGCAGAACGTGTTTCTGCAATCTTCGTTAATTCAACACCAAAATACCCTAGCTTTCTCTACCCCCCCCCCCCCGGGGGGGGCCTCAGTTATTTATTTTTATTTTATTTTATTTTATTTTATTTTATTTTATTTATTTAGGGGGGGAGGGCGTGTGTGTATGTGTGTGTGTGTGTGTGTGTGTGTGTGTGTGTGTGTGTGTGTGTGGTGGTGGTGGTGGTGGTGGTGGTGGTGGGGGGGGTTCTAGAACCGAGGCCCCGAATCCAAACGCAAAGAATTGTTGACGCATTAACTTACCAGATGATTTGACGGTGACGCATAAGATATTTTGGATCCTCACGCTTTCGAAACGCCTTTAGGCGTTATGGCGCACAGTGGAATTGGCTTGGATCCGTTGCTTGTGGTAAGTTGTTTTCGTCGTTAGACCGGAAAAAATCTCCATTTCTTGAACAGGTGATACTTTTATCTCCGCCGCAGATTTGCCTTAGTAAAAGTATTAACTGGTGGTGCAGAATTACCCAGTAGTTTTCTTTTTCTTCCCGTAAAAAGTCATATCAAGGAGTACAGTGTTTTCAAATGTACTGCAAAAATGAGGCGTGAAAGAAATTATGAACAACAAGAATATAATGTCATCTTACTGTCGAGTGACGTAAATGTGTTCTTGTTACCATCAATATATGCAAATGACGTGGAGTCTATTTATCCCAAATTCTTCAATTTCTTTTTGAAAAAATGGCCGGAGGTCTGAAATCTTTAACATCGCAGTAGCTGACAGTGGCTTGTTCACTGACTAGAACCTTCTACATGAGTTTATGGTGTCATAGGGGCTCCCCGTGTGTTGCTTTTTCTTGTTCCTTTGTTGTTGTTGTTGTTGTTGTTGATACTTTTGTCGTTTAACGCCGCGCCACGATTCCTACATGTTTTTAACATAGCAGGGACTGTAAGCGCTGTTCCTTGGTATGCGCTTGGTCTACGAGTTAAGCTGTCTCAGGAACATGAATTCAAAGTGGTACCAGCAAGAGGCATAGATCCTCATGAGCCCCCGCAACTGCGGGGGCTCATGAGGATCTATACCTCTTGCAGCTGGGCTTCTCGACGTACTGTTAAACTTTGAAACGCCGGCCGTGTACTGTGTTTTAAATTAATAGAATCTTTCCGCAGAGTGTGCCACCTGGCCGGGCGCCTGATGAAGAAACTTCAGGAACAACAACCGGCAGGAATCGATGAGAAACAGAGGATCAGTGACAAGGACGTGCTGTGTGTGCAGATTGCGGGACTTTGTCATGATATGGGTCACGGCCCCTTTTCCCACGCCTTTGACATGCAGTTTCTCCCGAAATTTAAAGGAGCGGTGGAGTTTAAAGGAGCGGTGGAGTTTAAAAGAGCGGTGAAGGTATGAATTGAAGCAAGGGATAGTTCTCTAATTTCGTTTTAATTATTTGTGAATTTGTGTTTATTCACCTCGATTTGGTGTTGACTAAAAGAAGTTGTTTGTCACATGTGATGTGTGTGCAGATTGCGGGACTTTGTCATGATACTGGTCACGGTCCCGTTTCCCACGCCTTTGACATGCAGTTTATCCCGAAATTTCAAGGACCGGTGGAATTTAAAGGAGAGGCGGAGTTTAAAAGAGCGGTGAAGGTATGAATTGAAGCAAGGGATAGTTCTCTAATTTTATTTTAATTATTTGTGAATGTGTGTTTATTCACCTCGACTTGGAGGTGACTAATCAGAATCTGCTTCGTCACCACATTACAGCAATACTTTAGACATGACGTAATTCTCTCTCTCTCTCTCTCTCTCTCTCTCTCTCTCTCTCTCTCTCTCTCACACACACAAACACATACACACACGCACGCACGCACACACACACACACACACACACACACACACACACACACACACCGACGCACCGACAGAAGGGCGTGCGCGTGTTGTATATTATGTAATCTGACTTCACACAAATTATAGCAATTAGCAGCGCAAATTTGTGCTGTGGCTATTCCATTGAGAAATCTTTAAGTCTGTTACTATAGTCTTATTTGAGTAATTCGAAGTCTATATTGATTTCCGCTGGGCAGAATTATGCTGTGACAATTGACACTGAGTTTATTTAGGTCTAAACATGAAAGGAATCTCCAAGACACACATTTACACTGGTTAGATGCACACATGGGTGGATTCGCGCTGAGTACATTTCACTAGTATAGTTTTATCCCTAAATATAACGAAATTGGATGTTAACCACTTGAGCACCAATGGCGACAAGTAGCAGGTCATGACAGTGAAGTTACAATTAGCATCGTCCTACATCTTCATCAAAGTATAACGACCTCGCCTGACATTTGTTGAAGATTGTTCTATGGGGGGAAAAAAGAAAAGGAAAAACACTCACGCACGCACATACTCTCCATATAATATTCTAATAGCATCCAAATAAGCGATACATAAATAAAACATACTATTCACACACACACGCACACACACACACACAAACAAACGCACGCACGCACGCACACGCACGCACGCACGCACACGCATGCACGCACACGCACGCACGCACTCACACGCACGCACGCACGCACGAACACACACACACGCACGCACGCACGCACACACATACACACACACACACACACACACACACACACACACACACGGGCAGATGCGATAAGCAGAGGCGGCATCCCTCCATCCATAATCTATAATATATGTGCGTGGCTTTGCGCGCATGTGTGTGTGTGTGTGTGTGTGGTATGTGTGTGTGTGTGTGTGTGTGTGTGTGTGCGTAGCATGAAGAGCTTAGTTGCAGAATGATAGACTACATGCTGAAGAAGGAGGAGAGACTGATGGACGAGTTCAAGCGGCATGGGCTGGATGAGTACGACATAGAATTCATCAAACGGCTCATCATGGGCTCCAAGGCAGGGCTATACGTACTGTACATGTAGCTACAACGACTGCTCAAACATTTTAACCCCCTTGCGCATAAAGCTAGGGTACTGAATACAAGAACCTATGCATGCACAAGTTAACTCTTACATCCTGAGAGTGCAATTATCAATTTAAAAAAATAGACATCCTTTGAGGTCTGCGTGACAGTTCTGAGGACAGATCGACCATGATAGTTCAAGGGTGGTGTCAGAATATTCTGGCACCGCCTTTAAACTATCCTGGTCGATCTATTCCTGTCGTAGCATGTCAGGGCTTTATGGGTTAACCTGACACACGTGTTGCACAATGCCCACGTCAATGTAAGTTGCATGCTGTGTGTTTGTGTCAGTACTTTACACACAGCACACACATCTTTCGTCCCAGTCCTTGTTTTCCTGTCTCGCCTTGATTTCGCTGATCTGACATGCAAATTAATTTACTGAAATAGCCAAACGTGATTGTTCTTAGGGAGCTACCTGGTATGTTGTAAATGTTTGTGCTGTTATTTTTCAGGGTAAGAAAGATGACGGAAGAGGCCCTGAAAAAAACTTTCTGTACGAGGTACAATATTTAGTTTATTTCTACAGTGCATGTATATTGTGATCTATGCTCCTTCCCGTCTTTGAAATCACCTTCGTGGAGGACAACAGATAGCAAACCCTAAACGTGTCTCTCTCTCTCTCTCTCTCTCTCTCTCTCTCTCTCTCTCTCTGTCTCTCTCTCTCTCTCTCTCTCTCTCTCTCTCTCTCTCTCTCTCTCTCTCTCTCTCTCTCTCTCTCCAAATACCCGTAAATTGTTTTTTCATGCTCATATAAAGTCCCACGTTGATTATGTCTCCACAGTGTGGGACGGCTGCAGTGATGTCCACATGAAGAGGTTAAACTCCATATACAAAAGGGCTGTAAAAATGATAGATAGACGCCCCATCCCTACCACAGACAAATTTAGACACTTAAACATTCTCGGTCTGCGTCAGCAACTTACATTAAACAAATGCGTCTTTATGCATAAGATACTGAATAATATGACACCCCGGTATCTAATCACTAAATTTATTTCTCACCAAGAACGTGAACGGACCTCAAGAAACTATACCTTAACCCTACCACTGCCAAGAATCGACCTTTTTAAAACTAGTATGTCATTCTCTGTTCCGTTTGCTTGGAATTCTATCCCTGCACATTTGAAAACTATTACCTCACCAGGAAGTTTTAAAACAAAACTTTTTGATTACCTGATGAGTCAAACTTAGTACTTTTCTCAGCTACTGTAATATTTCCTGTACCTCATGTATTTCATACAGATGGTTTTATATGTGTGCGCGCGTGTGTGTGTGTGCTCGTGTTTGTTTGTGCGTGTGGGTGTATGTGTGAGCGGCGCGCGCGCGTGCGTGCGTGTGTGCATGTGTGTGATGAGTGTTATTATTTTTTCTGTATATAATGATGCTATTGGGTTTTGTATATATATATATATATATATATATATATATATATATATATATATATATATATATAATATATATATATATATATATATATATATATATATATATATATATATATATATATTTATAGTTTCCCTTTTTTTTCCCTGTAGATATTAGCAACGGCAAGTTTGTAAAATGACGATTTGTTTTCTGTCAAAACTTTTTACCGTTGAAAAATAAAGATTCATCATCATCATCATCATCATCTCTCTCTCACTTCCTCAACATTTAAAAACACTAACCCACCTTGCCTCCTTTAAAACACCCCCACCCGGGTCTGCCCTGGGGGACTTGGGTGGGGTTAGGTATTTTTTAGTTCCCAGGGTCACCCTGGTCAGCCCCACAGGGTGGGTTTTTCTCTCTATTCTGGGGCATGTGTTTCTGTCTACCCTTTGTCCATTCACCTGTATTTGCCTTTTTAAAACTCTCCCTACTGTCTGCACTGCCTGTAGCTCTTGATATTGGATGTGTGTTGCTAAATGGTCTTAGCTTTATTTATGCCCCATGTTGTAGGTTTATTTAATGTATTTGACCGGCTGGCGACATACATTCAATTTTCTGTTTAGTTTTTTTTCACAAGCAGTGCAGGCACGTCCTGAGAAAGCCTTGTTGCTGTCGGGACGTTAAGCAATGTACAATCAATCAATCAATCAATCCTTTAAAACAAAACTACACAGATACCTGATGGAAACTGCTTAGGTTCCCCCCCCCCCCCTCCCTCCCCCCCCCCCGGGTTCTCCCCGTTACGTGGTGGTTTTTTAATTATATATATATATATATATATATATATATATATATATATATATATATATATATATATAATATATATATATATATATATATATATATATATATATATATATATATATACTTAAAATGTGAAGAAAGGATCCACATAACATACACAACATAGTTTAGGAGGAGTTACACTTTTATTCGTTGCACAAAATTATGTTTTGTTACCTAGTTACCTGTTCCCTGAGCATTCCTCTGAAGAAGCCCTCGCTGAGAGGGCGAAAACTTGTGCAACGAATAAAAGTGTAACTCCTCCTAAACTACGTGGTGTATGTGGATCCTTTCTTCACATTTTAAGTATTTCACTGCTGCTTGGATCCATATTTGGTGCCAGCTTTCTTGGACTGGTTTTATGTTTTATTCATATACATATATATATATATATATATATATATATAACTTTTCATTAATTTTTCATTAAATTCTGAGAATTCTGTGCTAAAGCCATGGAATTCTAGGCTGGTAAGCTTGCATTGCCTCACCAGCAGCATCGCTCACAAGATCTTTTTGAGCCTTCCAATGAACACCTACTACATAGAGCAGTAGGGACTACCCCCAGTCGCCCCGCCATCCGCTGGAGAATATCCAGTCCTCCCCCCCCCCCCCCTCCCCGAGGGGATGCTAGAAAATATTCCCGAACAGATATTGGACCTGCTGAGTAGATTTAAAGTTTTTGCCGCCTACGACCGGTTTCGCCCCAAGGGGGGGGGGGGGGGGGGCTCTTCAGGTAGGCATACGACATAACCTGAAATTGCAAACACAACGCATGTACTAGCAACCGCCTCCAGAGTTTACTGATAGCACCACTAGTACAGTGTGGATTGCATCCCTAAAGATTTATGAGGTGTTGCAGTGGAAGAAGACTAACTAATTTTTAAAAAGGCAACACCTAGGCAATTTTGTGGTGCAAGTAAAGAATAATTGCACCACAAAATTGCCTAGGTGTTGCCTTTTCAAAATTAGTTAGTCTTCTTCCACTGCAACACCTCATAAAGTTTTAGGGATGCAATCCACGCTGTACTAGTGGTGCTACCAGTAAATTCTGGAGGCGGCTTCTAGTACATGCGTTGTGTCTGCAATTTTAGGTTACGCCGTATACCTACTTGAAGAGCCCCCCCCCCCCCCCCCCTTTGGGGCGAAACCGGTCGTAGGCGGCAAAAACTTTAAATCTACTCAGCAGGTCCAATATCTGTTTGGGAATATTTTCTAGCACCCCCCCCCCCTCGGGGGGGGGGGGGGGGCGGGCGGAGGAGGACTGGATATTCTCCAGCGGATGGCGGGGCGCCTGGGGGTAGTCCCTACTGCTCTATGTAGTAGGCGTTCAGTGGAAGGCTCAAAAAGATCTTGTGAGCGATGCAGTCATAAAAAGGACAGCTGATGTCCTAATGACACAATGCAAGCTTACCAGCCTGGAATTCCATGGCTTTAGCACAGCATTATCAGAATTTAATGAAAAATTACGTCCCTTGGAGCTAATCTGATTGAGTTTTTTTTGGCTTTGGGCGACGCCTTTGTAAAAAGTAAAGAATAATTGCACCACAAATATGCCTAGGTGTTGCCTTTAGTTAGTCTTCTTCCACTGCAACACCTCATAAAGCTTTAGGGATGCAATCCACGCTGTACTAGTGGTGCTACCAGTAAATTCTGGAGGCGGCTTCTAGTACATGCGTTGTGTTTGCAATTTCAGGTTACGCCGTATGCCTACCTGAAGAGCCCCCACCCCCCCCCCCCTTGGGGCGAAACCAGTCGTAGGCGGCAAAAACTTTAAATCTACTCAGCAGGTCCAATATCTGTTTGGGAATATTTTCTAGCATCCCCCCCCCCCCGTTGGGGGGGAGGGGGGAGGACTGGATATTCTCCAGCGGATGGCGGGACGCCTGGGGGTAGTCCCTACTGCTCTATGTAGTAGGTGTTAAGTGGCTCAAAAAGATCTTGTGAGCGATGCAGTCATAAAAAGGACAGCTGATGTCCTGATGACACAATGCAAGCTTACCAGCCTGGAATCCCATGGCTTTAGCACAGCATTCTCAGAATTTAATGAAAAATTACGTCCCTTGGAGCTAATCTGATTGAGCGCATCTTTTGGCTTTGGGCGACGCCTTTGTTAAAAGTATATATAAGCTGCACCACACACTCCAAATATGGATCCAAGCAGCAGTGAAATACTTAAAATGTGAAGAAAGAGTCCACATACACCACGTATTTTAGGAGGAGTTACACTTTCATTCTTTGCACAAATGTTCGCCCTCTCAGCGAGGGCTTCTTCAGGGGAATGCCCAAGTAACAGGTAACTAGGTAACAAAACATAATTTACGTGTGAGAATGTAGTGCTTCAAAATAGATATAGAATGTACACACATGCACTTTCAAATTATAAATTATCGTAATACTTTTACATATATAGACTAAGATACAAAAGCACGTGCATAAGTTGGTGATATGTAGTGCGTCACTACTGATGACACGAAACTTTATGAAACACGAGTATTGACACGCAGTGTGCGGAGGAAAAAAAATGTCGCAATGAAATATTTATAATAATAACGTCATCATCAGCATTAACACCATCATTAGTAGAATGTTCAAACGTGCAGTCAAGACAAATTTAAGTTCAGCTTCCGAATCTGGATCGCTATAGATTTCTCTCGCAACTTCAAGATACTCTATCCCTCCCTCCTTTATCCCTCTAACCCCACCCCCACCCGCCCTAAAAAAAATAATAATAAAAAATAATAATAAAATAAAATACCCCCCCCCCCAAAAAAAAAAAAAAAGAACTCCAAAAAAATAAAATTAAAAATAATAATAAATAAATGAAAAATAAAAAAATAAATAAAAATAAAATAAAGATAAATGTGTGTGTGTGTGTGTGTGTGTGTGTGTGTGTGTGTGTGTGTGAGAGAGAGAGAGAGAGAGAGAGAGAGAGAGAGAGAGAGAGAGAGAGAGAGAGAGAGAGAGAGAGAGAGGGAGAGAGATATATGATGATGATGATGATGATGTTGATGAAATTGTATTTATCAGCGCGGTAAAACGTTTTGAGAGAGAGAGAGAGAGAGAGAGAGAGAGAGAGAGAGAGAGAGAGAGAGAGAGAGAGAGAGATATGATGATGATGATGAAACGTTTTTATTCAGGATAAAAAGTTTTAGGCATAGCAATGCCTATCTTCCAAACTGTCCTGCTACTCTACACATATAAAAATACATCAGACGATACATCAAAAGATAAAACATATGTAAGTAAAAAGACCCATCCCCCCCCCCACCACCACCACCACTCAGAAAAAAAAAAATAAAAAAATTTAAAAATATATATAATTATATACACAGGTATGAACCTGACATGTTAATGCAGACAGTCGAGCTATTACATAATCTGCAGCAACAGTAGAAGAGTATTAGGTAATATGAAACTTGTCACTAACTATACGAATAGATATGAGGGAGAGTGGAGGTTGCTTTTGGGGTGGGGTGGGGGGGGGGGGGGGAGACGGGGCGTAGAGGGATAAGGGAGGGAGGGATAGAGTATCTTGAGTTGAGAGAGAAATCTTTAGCGAACCATATTCGGAGGCTGAACTTAGATTTTTCTTGACTGCACGTTTGAAAATTCTACTAATGATGATGGTGTTAAAGCTGATGATTTATATATAACTATTGCTGTCTTCGGACTGACAGGAATGACGTACTAGAATGTATGCACGTGTATTTTAATTCGGACTATACCGTAAGCATAATACGAACATTGTGATTGTGTGTGTGATTTTTAGATTTTTCTTGACTGCACGTTTGAAAATTCTACTAATGATGATAGTGTTAATGTTGATGATGACGTTATTATAATAAATATTTTATTGCGAATTCTTTTCCTCCGCACACTGCGTGTCAATACTCGTGTTTTATAAAAGTTTTATGTCATCAGTAATGACGCACTGACATCACGAACTTGTGCACGTGTTTTTGTACCTTAGTCGATATAGGTAAAAGTATTACGATAATTTATAATTTGAAAGTGCATGTGTGTACATTCTGTATCTATTTTGACGCACTACATTCTAAAACGTAAAATTATGTTTTGTTACCTAGTTACCTGTTCCTTGGGCATTACTCCTTGAAGAAACCCTCGCTGAGAGGGCGAAAATTTGTGCAAAGAATAAAAGTGTAACTCCTCCTAAACTACGTGGTGTATGTGGATCCTTTGTTCACATTATATATATATATATAATATATATATATATATATATATATATATATATATATATATAATATATATATATATATATATATATATATATATAATAAAATTTTTCAATAAATTCTGAGAATGCTGTGCTAATGCCATGGAAATCCAGGCTGGTAAGCTTGCATTGTGTCATCAGGACATCAGCTGTCCTTTTGTGACTGCATCGCTTATTAGATCTTTTGAGCCTTCCACTGAACACCTACTACATAAAGTAATGACGCACTAGGACATAGTCGATAAGGTGCCAGTGCTTGGAGCGAGGATGCATCCAGGTGGTCTTTCGACTGTCCTTTTGCTGAAAAGTAGTGTTGGTGATAAAGAGGGACCGCAGTGACGTCCTCCTCACCAGAGTGATGCCCAGCGCAGAGTGCCACACTGACCACCGCCTTGTCCGCTGCAAACTCAGGCTCCACTTCAAGCCAAAACCCAAGAAATGGGGGCCCCCCAAGAAAAAGCTTGATGTTGCGAGCCTTCAGCGTGACGACGTGAAAGCTGCCTTTCAGACAGATTTACAGCGCAGGCTCAAAGACACAGCGGACCCAGCAGACTCCTCCCCTGAAACACTTTGGGAAGAACTGAAAACTGCTATTGCAAAATCCTCTGCAGAAGTCTTGGGTTTCGCTAGAAAGAAGAATAAAGACTGGTTTGACGAAAACGATGTAGAGATCCAGGAACACCTAGCAAAAAAAAGAGCCGCCCATCAGGCCCACCTAGCCCAGCCTTCCTGCCCTGTGAAGAAGTCTGCCTTCCGCCTCGTCTGCAGCAGTCTCCAGCGCAAGCTCAGAGATCTCCAGAATGAGTGGTGGACCAGACTTGCACAGAGGACCCAGCTTTGCGCAGACAATGGTGACTACAGGGGCTTCTACGAAGCATTGAAAGCAGTGTATGGCCCCAGGCACCTGGTACAAAGTCCCCTGCGAAGCGCGAATGGCCAGGCACTCCTCACAGATAATACCTCCATCTTGAACCGCTGGTCGGAATACTTTCAGAGCCTCTTCAGCGCTGAGCGCACTGTTCAAGAAGCAGTCGTCCTACAAATCCCACAGCTCCCAGTAAAAGTTGAATTGGACGAACCGCCCACCGCTGAAGAGACCCTCACAGCCATCCACCAGCTCAAGAGTGGCAAAGCAGCAGGCATTGATGGAATACCGCCAGAGATCTGGAAACATGGAGGCACAGCACTGCACAACAAGCTCCATGACCTCTTTCTCTGCTGCTGGGAGGAAGGAACACTACCAAAGGATCTCCGTGATGCAGTCGTTATCACCCTGTACAAGAACAAAGGTGAGAAGTCTGACTGTTCCAACTATCGGGGAATTACACTGCTGTCCATTGCTGGGAAAATCCTTGCAAGGCTGCTCCTGAATCGGCTGGTACCTGCCATCGCTGAAGACCAACTCCCAGAGGGCCAGTGTGGCTTCAGAGCAAACAGGAGCACCACCGATATGGTCTTTGTGCTGAGACAGCTACAGGAGAAGTGCCGCGAGCAGAACAAAGGGCTGTACGTAACGTTTGTCGACCTAACAAAAGCGTTCGACACTGTGAGCAGGCAAGGCATGTGGCAGATCCTGGAGCGACTTGGCTGTCCCCCAAAGTTCCTCAACATGATTGTCCAGCTACACGAGGACCAGCAAGGTCAGGTCAGACTCAACAATGACCTCTCAGAACCATTCCCCATTCTCAACGGCGTAAAGCAGGGCTGCGTGCTGGCACCGACCCTCTTCACCATCTTTTTTAGCATGATGTTGAAGCAGGCCACAGTGGACCTCGATGATGACGATGCAGTGTACATCAGGTATCGTCTCGATGGCAGCCTGTTCAACCTCAGACGACTGCAGGCCCACACGAAAACCCTAGACCAACTGATTCGTGAGCTGCTTTTTGCTGATGATGCTGCCCTCGTTGCACACACAGAGAGAGCCCTGCAGCGCATCACGTCCTGCTTCGCAGACGCTGCCCAGCTCTTTGGACTCGAGGTCAGTCTGAAAAAGACAGAGGTCCTCCATCAGCCGGCACCCAAGACAGTGTATCGCCCTCCTCACATCACCATCGGCGAGTCTGAACTAAAGTCAGTGCACCAGTTTACTTACCTTGGCTGCATTATCACGTCGGACGCCAAGCTGGACAAGGAGCTTGACAGCAGGCTGGCAAAAGCGAACAGCGCTTTCGGGCGACTTTTCAAGCGGGTGTGGCACAATCAACAGCTGAAAACAGGCACCAAGATCAGCGTGTACAGAGCTGTGGTCCTCACCACCCTGCTGTATGGTTCCGAGTCCTGGGCCCTCTACCGCAGCCAACTACGACTCCTCGAACGCTTCCACCAGCGCTGCCTGCGTACCATCCTGGGCATTCACTGGAGTGACTATGTCACCAATGTCGAGGTCCTTGAACAGGCTGAAACCGTGAGCATCGAGGCTTTGCTGCTGCGGACACAGCTCCGCTGGGCGGGGCATGTCTCCAGGATGGAGGATCATCGCCTACCAAAGATCACCCTGTTCGGCGAGCTTGCTACTGGACACCGTGACAGAGGGGCACCAAAGAAGAGATACAAAGACTGTCTCAAGAAGTCACTTAGTGCCTGCCAAATCGACCACCACCAGTGGTCTTCGCTTGCTGTGGACCGTGACACCTGGCGCTCCACTATTTACAAGGCAGCTGTCTCCTTTGAGGACTCTCGCAGAGCTAGCCTTAAGGACAAGCGGCTCAGGAGAAAGAACAGAGATGCCGCAACTCAGAACTCTGGCCATACCTTCCCCTGCAGCCACTGTGGTCGAACCTGCCTGTCCCGGATTGGCCTCCGCAGCCACGAACAAGCCTGCAGACGTCGTGGGCAACTCCTATAAAATCTTCGTTCGCGAAGTCCAGCCAAGAGACATAAAGTAATAGGGACTACCCCCAGGCGCCCCGCTTGGGCGACGCCTTTGTTATAAGTAATGAATAATTGTACCACAAAATTGCCTAGGTGTTGCCTTTTCAAAATTAGTCAGTCTTCTTCCACTGCAACACCCCATAAAGCTTTAGGGATTCAATCCACGCTGGCCTAGTGGTTGCTACCAGTCAAATTCTGGAGGCGGCTTCTAGTATATGCGTTGTGTTTGCAATTTCAGGTTACGCCGTATGCCTACCTGATGAGACCCACCTTGGGTCGAAACCGGTCGTAGGCGGCAAAATCTTAAATCTATCCAGCAGGTCCAAGATCTGTTTGGGAATATTCATGCACTAGCCTCCCCTCTCGGGGGGGGGGGGGGGGGGGGGGAGGACTGGATATTCTCCAGCGGGTTGCGGGGCGCCTGGGGGTAGTCCCTATTACTTTATGTAGTAGGTGTTCAGTGGAAGGCTCAAAAGATCTAATAAGCGATGCAGTCACAAAAGGACAGCTGATGTCCTGATGACACAATGCAAGCTTACCAGCCTGGATTTCCATGGCATTAGCACAGCATTCTCAGAATTTATTGAAAAAATATGTCCCTTGGAGCTACTCTGATTGAGTGCATTTTTTGGCTTGGGCGACGCCTTTGTTATAAGTAATGAATAATTGTACCACAAAATTGCCTAGGTGTTGCCTTTTCAAAATTAGTCAGTCTTCTTCCACTGCAACACCCCATAAAGCTTTAGGGATGCAATCCACGCTGGCCTAGTGGTTGCTACCAGTCAAATTCTGGAGGCGGCTTCTAGTATATGCGTTGTGTTTGCAATTTCAGGTTACGCCGTATGCCTACCTGATGAGACCCACCTTGGGTCGAAACCGGTCGTAGGCGGCAAAATCTTAAATCTATCCAGCAGGTCCAAGATCTGTTTGGGAATATTCATGCACTAGCCTCCCCTCTCAGGGGGGAGGACTGGATATTCTCCAGCGGGTTGCGGGGCGCCTGGGGGTAGTCCCTATTACCTTATGTAGTAGGTGTTCAGTGGAAGGCTCAAAAGATCTAATAAGCGATGCAGTCACAAAAGGACAGTTGATGTCCTGATGACACAATGCAAGCTTACCAGCCTGGATTTCCATGGCATTAGCACAGCATTCTCAGAATTTATTGAAAAATTATGTCCCTTGGAGCTACTCTGATTGAGTGCATTTTTTGGCTTGGGCGACGCCTTTGTTATAAGTAATGAATAATTGTACCACAAAATTGCCTAGGTGTTGCCTTTTCAAAATTAGTCAGTCTTCTTCCTCTGCAACACCCCATAAAGCTTTAGGGATGCAATCCACGCTGGCCTAGTGGTTGCTACCAGTCAAATTCTGGAGGCGGCTTCTAGTATATGCGTTGTGTTTTGCAATTTCAGGTTACGCCGTATGCCTACCTGATGAGACCCACCTTGGGTCGAAACCGGTCGTAGGCGGCAAAATCTTAAATCTATCCAGCAGGTCCAAGATCTGTTTGGGAATATTCATGCACTAGCCTCCCCTCTCGGGGGGGAGGACTGGATATTCTCCAGCGGGTTGCGGGGCGCCTGGGGGTAGTCCCTATTACTTTATGTAGTAGGTGTTCAGTGGAAGGCTCAAAAGATCTAATAAGCGATGCAGTCACAAAAGGCAGCTGATGTCCTGATGACACAATGCAAGCTTACCAGCCTGGATTTCCATGGCATTAGCACAGCATTCTCAGAATTTATTGAAAAATTATGTCCCTTGGAGCTACTCTGATTGAGTGCATTTTTTGGCTTGGGCGACGCCTTTGTTATAAGTAATGAATATATATATATATATATATATATATATATATATATATATATATATATATATATATATATATATATATATATATATATGCGATTGCGTGCATTTACACGCCTGTTAACGTGTGTGTATGTATGTTTTTGATTCTTGGCACCTTGTGTTTGCTTTTGCTATGTTTTTTGGCAATTCATTTTTTCCATAATTTATTTGCGCTGATGTGTTATTTCCTTTCCCGTATTTGTCAATTGTCACCTAAGTATCATTTGCTGTACTGAGTGTGTCTGTATTTATTTAATTATTATTTTTGTTTGCGTTAAATATTTTTGCTTGTCTTCAGTATATTTCATGTTGTAGTATGTTATGTATAACAAACCGAGGGGAATTACTCAGCGCTGGACAGAACAATTAGATCCCCTGCCCCCGCCTATCAGGCACCCATTCGCCAGCCCACAGAGAAATACGCAGGTATAGAACAAGACGATCATCTACATCCCTAAAAAGGATGCATCAGGTCTCTTATATAACCCATGTCTTTCTCCGGAACTTAGGAAGTAGGCAGGAGAAACATACATACACAAACACGAAGGTGCATTACTATATGTGGTCGGGTAAATACCCTGAATTCCCACAGTAGATGCACAGAACATTACACAACAATGTAACGCTACAAATTTGCCTCGAGTTATACTGAGATACTCACAAACCAGATAGGTGAGGCTAGCGCTGGCAGAATTGTATAACAAACCGAGGGGAATTACTCAGCGCTGGACAGAACAATTAGATCCCCTGCCCCCGCCTATCAGGCACCCATTCGCCAGCCCACAGAGAAATACGCAGGTATAGAACAATACGATCATCTACATCCCTAAAAAGGATGCATCAGGTCTCTTATATAACCCATGTCTTTCTCCGGAACTTAGGAAGTTATGTAGTATGTTAGCAACGGCAAGTTTGAAAAATGACGTATTTGTATCTGTCAAAACTTCTACCGTTGTGTAATAAAGTTTCATCATCATCTCTCTGCTTAATTAGTAGATTTATTGCTGTCTGAGACGAACTTCATGTTCGCTACCGATTTGGCTTGTGTTTTGAGACCATTCCCGGCACACCTGTTCGGTTGCAAATTTTTGTCAGGTTTTACATGGGAAAGATCAAAATTGTATTTGTAGTTGTAAACTTAATTTTTTAAAAAAATTGATCTTTTTTCTCAAATACTATTCACAACTTCTAACCCAAATTTGGTACAGAGATACCTATCTATGCATACTAAATTGTTTGACCCCTTGAAAAGGTCAAGGGTTACACGAGGCTTGCAAATGTGTGTAAAATGCCGATTTTGTATAAAATTGTAGGTATTACGAACATGTTTGCAAAATTTTCAGTCAAATTTGGTAAAAAGATAGCTGATGATAAGACCTTCTTAATATGTATACTAATTTAGTCGACTCGTCACAAAGGTCAAGGGTCACGGGGGTTGACAGATGTGTGAAAAATACTTACATTTTTAGAAAACATGGATTTGCTGCTGCAGGCGCCAGCCCTTGTCACAAAGCTCACACGTATGTAAATCGATCATACACGTGAGCCATAATGGCTTTGCCTTTCTTGTACGAGTTATGAAGATATTAAGATGTAAGAATCTCATGCTCGTCGATTTCGGTAAGTTTTCGCAGGAAGTATTAAGAATTTTGAATACTTAAATACTATATAGAAAATGTTGTTGGTGTTACAGTATTGTACTAAAGCAACGGACATTGTTACCTTTATGTTACCTCTATACCAAGACTTTCTGGTGTGCGTGTAGTAATCATGTCAAAATGTTTTTGCTATTTTGTGTACAGGCCGGAGGCCTCACAATATTTCTTTTTTTAGTTCTGAGTTTTCCACTCGAACATGCCCTGGCGCTCTCGCACCAGAAGAGTTGTCAACACATGTTTTTCCCCCTTCCCTGCCAGTAGCCATAAGCTGTGCTGAGATCCGCGATTCTGTGCCAACGAACCACCCCCGTCTATGGAAAAAGAAATCAGATTCAACAAGTGGCCACTGAGCAAGCGGCATATTCGTCATGAAACCCCAACTTTAATTCGAGGCATCATGCGGATCTATACCTCTCGCAGTTGTGTCGTGTCTACCTTTATCTCGGCAGTGAATGGGTAACAGTTTTAACTAGGTATCCACAGAGTCCGCTTTACTCAGCGTGAGCGTTTTATGCTTAGAAAAAGAGTCAAACATGTTGGAATACTAACCCTTTGCGTGCCGGTAACGGTTTTTGTCTCGATGATTTCTGTTGGAAACATCGCGACAAAAACCGCTAGCGACACACGAAGGGTTAACACACATATGGAAATCACTCGGTGCTGGACAGACAAATAGGCAGATCTCTTAACCCCAGGCTTTCCTTATGGCAGTCAGTCCTGGACGATGTTGAGCGTCGAGTACTTTATTCCACGCATGCATATGTCATTGACGATCGTTCCCCCCCCCCCCCCCCCACCCCCCCCCCCCCCCGCGTGCGCACCCTGGCCCGCCACTTGGTCCAGCCACTCCCGCCCCCGCATGCGCACCCTGGCCCTCCACTTGGTCAAGCCACTCCCGGTCCTGCTGCTCTGCATGCAGTAGACTTCCTCTGGAGAAAGCTCTGCACTGCTGCCGAGTCAATTCGGAGGTCAGTGTGGCCTTCCGGTGACCCCACTTATTACTTCCCATACTTAGACATAGCGTTTAGTCTTTCCACGCAACAGCAGCACTGTCTGGCTGAAACAACCGCGGACCTAGGGTTCCTGTAGAGCAGGCTTGATGTCACCATGAGAAGAAGACTCGAGGGCTCAAAAACCCCAAAACAGCATCATATGATACTGATGGTACGGCAAAGCTATGCAGATCCATGCGGTCAGGGACTACGTCACAGGGCCGCATTCCACCCTTCCTGTCATAAATATCCTGGTGTTAACCAGGCCCGGGAACTGCGGACACTTGCAGTGCCAGCTGTGCACTCATCCACATCGTGCGATGTGTCATGTCCCGGGTAGCACCCCCAAAGTCGCACCCATGAAGTCGGTGATTATCGGCTGCGTTGCATCAGCCTTCCCACTGGGTCCGTAGCACACCTACTCGAGTAGGAGCCGAACCAGGTAGGCAAATCCCGCTTGAACCCAGATCTGCCTGCCGCCTGTCCGACGCACAAACAACAGCGTTACGGAGGCCGGTTGACTGTCGATATGTGACAATCATAAGGAAGGAATCAAGGGGCCTAACTGTTTGCTTGTCCAGCGCTGAGTGCTTCTTCTTGGTATATATTACCTCGTAGATCTTGCCTCATCTGTAGCCCGCCGTGAGATGAGATGGCCTTAGTCGCCTGCTCGACGTTAAACACCAATAACTAACTAACTCATCTGTGGCTTGTGGTTCAACTCACGTTAAGCATGCACAGATGAGCTGTTCTCAGCGACGGCGTTAATCTTGCAGGTGGTGAACAACCAGACTAACGGGGTGGATGTGGACAAATGGGACTACTTCGTGCGGGACTGTCACCATCTGGGCATCGGCACGGACTTTGATTACGACCGCTTGATCGAAGCTTCCCGTGTCATATGGGTTGATGTGAAGAAAGAAGACGGTTCCGAAACAAGAGAACCGCACATCTGCTGGAGGGACAAGGTACGTTCCGGTATCTCTGTCTAAGAAATTTCAGTGTGAGATATAGGCTCTATGTAACCACCCAGTAAGCAAAGGTCCTCGGACCTACGACGGCCGCAGTGGGCCCGCGCACGGCTGTGCGCGGGCCCACTGCGGTCGCCGTAGGCCCTAAGACGTTTCGCTACTGGGGGAGGAAAAAAGCTTTTTGACACTCTTTGGATTCCACACGTGCTTTGTGATATAAGTCCTGATTGTTTCAAAGGTCGAGGAGGTTCCTCTGGTTTTGTGACGAGATAGATACAAAACTACAAGCTCCACGAGTTTAGACAAAACTGTCACACAGCTAGTGGAAGATTTTTGGGCTCACGTACAAAGCAAAAGTGAGTATGTTTTGGGCCAGTGGTCGTTCCACCGCCGCCGTCCTTGGTAAATTTTAACGTTGGCATTTTCTCGGGGACTATTCAAGCCACATTCTTCAAACTTGGCCCAAGGATACTTTGTGGCAAGACCTTTCTAAATATACCAATTTGAGTGATCCGTCACAAAGGTCAAGGTCACAGGAGATCAGGAAATATGTAAAAAATATCTATATTTTGACATAATTTATTTTTTCTCAAATACTATTCATAACTTCAAACCTAAACTTGGTACAAAGATACCTGATGGTAAGACCCTTATATGCACACTAATGTGGTTGATCCCTCGGAAAGGTCAAGGGTCACAAGAGCTAAGGAAATAGGTAAAAATAAGCAATATTTTGACAAAATATTTTTTTTTCTCAAATACTATCCACAACTTCAAACCCAAACTTGGTACAGAGATACCTGATGGTAAGACCTATCTATGCATACTAATTTGGATTACCCCTCAGAAAGGTCAAGGGTCACAAGGGCTCAGGAAATAGGTCCGAAATAGCCATATTTTGACAAAAGATGTTTTTTTTCTCAAATACTATTCACAACTTTAAACCCAAACTTGCTACAGAGATACCTGTTGGGAAGACCTTTCTATGCCCACTAATTTGGTTGATCCCTCAGAAACGTCCAGGGTCACGAGAGCTCAGGAAATTGTTTTTTTTTTTTTAAAATAGCCATATTTCGACAAAAGATGTTTTTTCTCAAATACTATTCACAACTTCAAACCCAAATTTGGTACAGAGATACCTGATGGTAAGACCTATCTATGCATACTAATTTGGGTGACACCTTGAAAAGGTCAAGGGTCACAAGCGGCTTGCGAATGTGTGTAAAATGCCGATTTTTAAAAAAATATAAAATTGTACGTATTACCAACATTTTTGCGAATTTTTCAACCAAATTTAGTACAAAGATAGCTGATGATAAGACCTTCTTATGCATACTAATTTAGTCGGCTCGTCACAAAAGTCAAGGGTTACGGGGGGAGGGGGGTGGAGGGGTTGACAGATATGTGAAAAATGCTTACATTTTCAGAAAACATGGATTTTGCTACTGCAGAAGCCAGCCCTTGTCACAAAGTTCACACATGTAAACCGGTCATACACGTGAGCCATAATGGCTTTGCCTTTCTTGTTTTTCTGGGCAGAGTCTCCACACAATGTGTGACAAATTGTTATAAATAGTAATTGAGATAATCATTTCTCTTCCACTCTTGGCAGAAGATTTAGGCTCCGCCCCTTTAGTCGGGGGTTCTTTCTCCGGGTACTCCGGTTCTTCCACCCCCCCCTCCCACCCCCACCCCCAACACTTTGGTACCGGGTTTCAGGCCACTTTACAAATTTCAATTACAAACGATAAAAAATCTCTGTAACTTCAGTAACTTCGTCTGTATTGTACTGTGTTTGTCTTCGGCGTAAATCCGTGTCTGTCACGTGAGTGTGTGTGTTGGGTTTCAGTTCGCGGCGCTTTGAGTCGATTTGCCGAAAGATTGAGAAAAAGCGCCTATATAATACCGGTATTATTATTATAATTATAGTTGGGGTCCGGCAAACTTGTAACCCGTACTTCGCGGAAACAACGCGAGAGTAGACTGCTAAAATAGTAAAGAGCGTATTCGATGTTGATTTTTTAAAAACAATTTATAGGATGAAATATCTTCTAAGGCCGGGCATACCAGTATAGGAGCTGTAAAAAAAAAGTCAGTACAAACTAGGCATTGTGATATTGTCGGGATAGTCAGTGTAGTTATACTTAGCATTTTATGCAATGCGGAAATCGTCTCATTTTCGCCAAATTGTGATATTTTATATTATTAAGCTACTATTTTTATATATCGTGCAGGAGATCTTCAACATCATGCAGATGTTTCACACGCGCTACACTCTGCACAAGAAGGTGTACCAGCACCGAGTCATCAAGGCCGTTGAGATGATGTAAGTCATCCGAGTGTGTGTGTGCGCATACATTGCTTTCCCACGCCCACCACCACCATTTTCCAGTGTTCTCAAAAGCACCCAAATAAGATGCTTTCTGTGGTGATTTGGCAAGAGACAGTAAGCCCATATTTGAGGAAAGCGAGGCCTTCCCAATTTCAAATGTAAAACACGTGGCGGTCGTGCCTTCTCCCATCATGGCCCCGCCACTTGGAACAGCCTCTCTCTCTCTCTCTCTCTCTCTCTCTCTCTCTCTCTCTCTCTCTCTCTCTCTCTCTCCTCTCTCTCTCTCTCTCTCTCTCTCTCCCCCCCCCCCCCCCCCCTTATTCTGTAACTGTCAAACGCTCTCTTCATTTAAAGGGGCACGCTCGACCTTTTTTAATGCTTCAGTTCGCAAAAAGCTTTTACTGGGATTCAGTATACACACCCACTTAGACAGTGACCACCCTATTGTCCCACCAAATGCTTTCTTTCGTCCGTTCAAAGCTAAAAGCGGTCACCGGAATCTTGTGATAAACGCCATGAAAAGATTGCTTCTGATAGGCGATGGTAGCTGACGTCATAACTATTCTATACGACCTTGGGTCATCTACATAATTATAAGTAATCACAGAAAAGATGGCGGATGAACCAGCGAAGAAAGACAGACTCGGAATTGAAGAGAAGAAAGAGGAAGAGTTAGTTATTGGGATTTAAAACCGAGCAGGCGACTAAGCCATCTCACGGCGGAAAAGAGGAAGAGGGACAAGATACCCCTAAGTAGAACTGACATTGGACAAGGAAATATAGACATGTGTCAACGCGTAAAGCAAGAGCATGGCTTGAACGTCCATCTAGAATTTGTCACTTTTCTGCTGAATCAGTGAGTAATCTACGGTTTTTGTCGATCTTCCTATAGTTCCGCGAGCTCTAGTAATTTTCAGAATTCATGATCTTCAGTCGAATTTATCTCTTACTGATTTCGCAAGATTTTAAACCAGTTTTATCATATAGTTACGTGCAGAAATACCAATGTTCTGTGTCAATGATGGAACGCGTTGCGTGTTTTCGAGGGGTAAAGGATCAAAGGTCAAACTAGACCCGGCACCGTGGACGCAGGCTCGTCGGCTTCAGTTGTGAGTCACTGAAATAAGCCACGCCCTCGTCACGATCGTTTTACTAGTAAATACTAGCAGGTTAAGCGGAACCCGCAAGGTGATTTTGACAGCATAGCAAATATGTAAGGTTTATTCTACTTTTCTCGTGAAAGATTACGTACAAGGGATGCCGGAAAACATCAGTACACGTGTACACTGACACGTGTGTACGCCACACCAACGACCTCGTGACCTGCAGTATTGCGATACACTAATAGTCGGCCGTCTTCTGCCTTGTGACGTAGGTTCATAAATATGCATATTAATTCAAAACAAGGCCGATGCAGACGATAAATCCGGGACTTGGGTACAAACACAATACACCCTCCTATCGTAAAATTTCGACATTTGGCATTGTACTTACACCATAAAGCTCTAAGATAGTACACAAAGGACCCATACACATACTGTCAGTAGTATCTGTTGCAATATTTTGACTGTGTTGAGATGCTTGATCCTGGGGAAAATAACTTTAAATCACTTTTCAAAACCCGCCTCTACAACGCTGCCTTTCACTAGTTCATTTCCCCAGCCATGCACAGTTCATCACCACTGTCACGTGTGTGTGTGTGTGTGTGTGTGTGTGTGTGTGTGTGTGTGTGTGTGTGTGTGTGTGTGTGTGCGCGCGTATGTTGTGCATGTGTGCGTATGTTGTGCGTGTGTGTGCGTGTTGGCTGTTAGCCTTTTCATTGTATCAGCGCTTAGACCTACTTTTAGAATAAGCGCGTAACAAATCTCCTTCTTTATTATTATTATTATTATTATTATTATTATTATTATTATTAAAGTTATTACTCTCAAACCAAACAGAGGTTGTCATTGTACGTGTATGGATGTACTGTTTTTTGCCAAACGAAGGCAGTTTTTTTCTTGTTCTCACCTCACCTGACCCCACCCGGGTGTGCCCTGGGGGACTTGGGTGGGGTTAACTACTTTTTAGTTCCCAGGGTCACCCAGGTCAGCCCCACAGAGTGGGTTTTCCTTTCTATTCTGGGGCATGTGTTTCTGTCTACAGTTGGTCCATTCACCTGTATTTTCCTTTTTTAAACTCTCCCTACTGTCTGCGCTGTCTGTAGCTTTTGATATTGGATGTACTATGTGTGTTGCTAAATGGTCTTAGCTTTATTTATGCCCCATGTTGTACGTAGGTTTATTTAACGTATTGGACCGGCTGGCGACATACATTCAATATTCTGTTTTTTTTTTTTTTCACAAGCAGTGCAGGCACGTCCTGAGAAAGTATTGTTGCTGTCGGGACGTTAAGCAATGAACAAACAATCAATCTCCCTCACCTGTTTCATGCATGCTCCACATGTTTGTCTTGTTGATTAGTATGACTACTCAATAGCAATACACAAAACCATCCCGGATAAACGTTGATGTCCCTCGCTTACTGAGAGCTATAGACAGTAGTGAGAGCTATAGACAGTAGTGAGTTTCGATTGCAAGAAACAACTTCAGCAATGAACGAGAGAAAAGTCACGGGGGATAACCAGCTTGTTCCATAATTGTAGACGACATTCAAGACGTCTCCAAGAGTCATAAATAAATCCTCATGGGCCCTTCGGGTTCATGAGGATCTATGCCTCTCGGGGTTGTTTGGAGTGTCGTGTATGCTTATGGTACAAGCTGGTTATCCGGGCTTATGAAGATGTTGGGAGTGTTGTCTATGCTTGTGGTACACGCTGGTTATCAACCACGAATTCGCTCTCGTTCGTTGTCAGTAGTCGTTTGTTGCAGACGGAACTTCACTATTATGTATTTTTGTTGTTTTCAGCATGAGAGACAATCTCTCAGATCATTCGAACATCATGTCGCTGTCCCAAACGTCGGGAATTCCGCAAAAAGTGATCTAAATATCACATCCTTCAATTTAATTTTTATATCGATGGTAGGGTTCTGTTCTGTGAAAGTTAAAAAGATATTGACTATGTAGTTCAGGGGCGGATAGGGGGGATTTGTTACAGGGGTTCGCCCCCCCTCCCCCGCCGGGGGGGGGGGGGATTTGTTACAGGGGTTCGCGCCCCCTCCCCCGCCCCCCCCCCCCCCCCCCGACCAAATATTCTTTAAAATACTATAACAAAGTCCCTTTTTGGGCTGTTTGGAAGCCTCCCCGTTGTTTGGTATTTTGGCGAATGGTGAATCTTAAAACCGCACGTACCGCCTCTCTACCCCCCCCCCCCCCCCACCCTCCCGCCTGTCATATAATGAAGCATATTGGTCTATGGGAGACAAGTCCTGTATAGTGGTTGTCTCTCTCCGGTGATTATTTCACTTGGGGACTGCGCATGCGTAGAAAATAAAAGCAGAGTGTTTGGCCGTCAAGTTACGGAATGGCTTCCCTGTATTTTGTGAGATGCCTGTTTGGTTTGAATCCAAGTCCATCCAGCCCACATAGAAGTGGAAACACGACATGGTGTCAGAAGTTAACTTGCAGCAGCAGTGACTGTTCATTTGAACTTAGTGTATATTTCTGGAAGATGACAATGTTCAAACCACCAAAGGAGTTTAACTTTCGTGAGCCAGCCGCGTGGGCCGGTTGGAAAGAGCGTTTCCAGCAATTTCGTCTGGCAACAAAGCTGAACAGAGACAATGGCGAGGTGCAGGTTAGTAGTCTTTGTACGCCTTAGGGACAGAGGCAGGCAAGATATTTGCAACATTCAACTTGAATGACGAACAGAGGAAAGACTTTGACATTGTTGTGGGCAAGTTTGACGAATATTTCCTTCCGAAGAGGAATCTCATTCATGAGAGGGCTACGTTCGCGAGAAGAGACCAGCATCCGGGAGAGACAATAGAGGAGTACATTAGAAGTCTGCACTACCTTGCAACGCACTGTGGATTTCCGAATAAAGACGAATGCATTCGCGATAAACTTGTAATAGGCCTGCTAGACAAAGAACTTTCTGAGAAGCTTCAACTCACAGCAGACCTAACGCTGAAGTCAGCAACTACTATGGCTCGACAACAAGAGCAGGTTAAAAGAGAGTTACAGCTACAGGGAGACGCAGGGTACAACGTTGACAGAGTGAGCCATGGAGATAGATATCACAGAAAGAGAAACTTTCCTCAAAGGGGAGGCAGGCAGAATCAACAGAGTGGTAGCAAGATGGACCATACTCCAACTTGTAGTAGGTGTGGACTGTCTCACATGAAAGAACGCTGTCCAACAATGGGAAAGAAGTGCATGAAGTGTGGTAAAATGTCCCATTTTGCTAGAGTGTATAGATCAGCTGAGAGACCAGCAAGCATGATTCAGGAAAAACCGATCATGTACAGACCAGATCGCCACTCTCCGCATCATCGTGGAACAGTCTCTAGAGTGGAGCTCCTCGCTGTACGTCAACTTTGTGGATTATGAGAAAGCATTTGACAGCGTGGACCGAGAGACTCTGTGGAAACTCCTACGACACTACGGTGTACCCACAAAGCTCGTCCGCCTGATCAAGAGCAGCTACGATGGCATGACATGTCGCATGATCCACGAAGGACAGTTCACCAGGGAGCTCCAGGTCAGAACCGGTGTCAGGCAGGGGTGTTTGCTGTCTCCGTTCCTCTTTCTACTGGCCATAGACTGGGTGGTGAAGAGGACCACAGAGCACAGACGAAGTGGAATACAGTGGACACTGTGGACACAGCTTGACGACCTCGATTTTGCAGACGACTTGGCTTTACTGTCCCACACTCATCAACAAATGGAGGACAAGATCACGAGGCTTGCTGACATCTCGTCCAAGTGGGCCTCACCATCCACAAACAGAAAACAAAGACAATGAGGCTGAACGCAACCAGAGAAGAACCAGTCTTGCTTGCTGGCACCCCGTTGGAGAAGGTGGAGTCCTTCACCTATCTCGGGAGCATCATAGACAAAAAAGGCGGCACTGATGCAGATGTCAGAGCAAGAATCGGTAAAGCCTGAGCAGCCTTTCTCCAGTTGAAAAAAGTGTGGAGTTCCAGAGAGCTGTCACAACACACCAAAGTCCGGATTTTCAACTCCAATGTAAAAGCAGTTCTCCTATATGGAGCAGAGACTTGGAGATTGACAAAAACCACAGTCAACAGAGTAAGATCTTCATAAACAGTTGCCTTAGAAGAATTTTGAAAATCCACTGGCCAGAGAAGATCAGCAACGTCAGACTCTGGGAGAGAACAGAGCAGATAACAGCAGAGAATGAAATTGGGCGAAGAAGATGGGGATGGATTGGTCACAGTCTGAGAAAGCCAGCTTCCAGTATCACTAGGCAGGCATTGTCATGGAACCCCCAGGGAAAGAGGAAAAGAGGCAGGCCGAGAAACACCTGGCGTCGAGACCTCCAAGCAGCCATCAAGAGACTGGGAACCACCTGGAGTAAAATCGAAGGAGAAGCACAGGACAGGAGTCGCTGGAGGTCTCTCGTCGACGGCCTATACCCGGGGAGGGGTGACAGGCATAAGTAAGTAAGTAAGTATAGATCAAAGACAAGAGTGTCCAAGAAGTTGAGACTACAGATGTGAAATAATTCTTTGTTGGATCAGTGGTGACTGACGATCCTCCTTGGCGAGTTAACCTGGTAGTGAGAGGCAAGCAGATTAGCTTCAAGATTGACACGGGTGCCGATGTCAATGTCATCAGCCGAGCAACGTGGGCGACGCTTGGAAAGCCTTTCCTGAAACCAGACAATGTCACACTTGTCAGCCCAGGTGGGAAGCTTAAGAGCCTAGGAGTGTTCAAGGCTACACTCGAGACTACTCAAGTTACCATCTACGTCATAGATGGGGAAGCAGACAACCTCCTGAGCAGAGGCACAGCCACAGAGCTTGGCCTTGTGAAGCGTATCGGAACAGTCGGTCTGGGAACAGTGAAGTGCCCGCCGGTGAAGATTCGCTTGAAGGATGGTGCGACACCATACAGTGTGACTGTCGCGAGACGAGTACCGATTCCCCTTCAGGAAAAAGTGAAGAAAGAGCTTCAACGCATGAAAGATGAGGACATCATCAAGCAAAATCACAGAACCAACAGAGTGGGTGTCACCTATGGTTCCTGTGATAAAACCGAACGGAGACATCAGAATTTGTGTTGACCTGAAGAGACTTAACGAATCAGTGCAGAGAGAAAGGTATGTTATACCGAACGTGGACGACATTCTCCATAAGCTTCAGGGTTCCACTATCTTTACAAAACTAGATGCGAAGAGTGGATTTTGGAAAATTCCCCTGGATCCCGAGACAGCCAAACTTACTTGTTTTATCACCCGATTTGGACGATATTACATGAAACGGCTGCCTTTTGGAATTTACAGCGCGCCAGAGATCTTTCAACGAACAATGACTGAGATCCTGAGCAACATATAAGGCGTCATATGCTACTTCGATGACATCTTACTCCATAGTAAGAGTGACGAAGACCATGAGAAACTGCTACAAACAGAGACTGAACAGTGTGAGAATAACTCAGAACGAGAGCAAGTGTGAGTACAGGAAGCGTGAAATTGCTTTTCTTGGCCACATTGTGAGCTCCAAGGATATCAGATCCGACCCAGCCAAGGTTGATGCCATTATAAACCTACCAGATCCAGCAGACGTCGCCGAGCTGAGAAGATTTCTTGGGATGATTAATTACCTCGGGAGATATCTTCCACAACTTTCAGCTACACTGAAGCCATTGAACGACCTGTTGACTGAAGAGAGTGCGTGGGCCTGGGGGCCTGAGCAGGCTGAAGCATTCCGCAAAGTTAAGGAGATGCTGACCACAGCACCGACACTGGCCTACTTCGATCCTACCAAGCCGACCATAGTATCTACAGACTCGAGCAGCTATGGAATCGGTGGTGTTCTGTTACAGGAAGGTAGTGATGGACTACACCCTGTTGCATTCTGTTCGCGCACCCTCACGTTTTCAGAGCATCACTACGCACAGATCGAGAAGGAGTTTCTGGCCGCCGTGTGGACTTGTGAGCGTTTCGAGCACTACTTAGTGGGACTTGACAGTTTCACATTACAAACGGACCATAAGCCATTGGTTCCCATCATCAACACAAAGGATCTCTCAGAAACACCTCTGAGATGCCAGAGACTTTTAATGAGGCTTATGAGATTCAAGCTTCATGCTGAGTTCAAACCTAGCAAGGACTTGGTCATTGCTGATACGCTGTCCAGAAGTCCGTCAGCCAGCAGTGCTGCTACTACAGAAGATGTGCAGGCATACGTGAGTGAAGTGACATCTTCCTGGCCAGTATTTGAGGGCAAACTACAGGAGATAAGACGAGAGACAGTTCGTGAATACACACAGACTGGTTGGCGGACGTGAAACTGGCAGCGAGAGACTATTTTGCTGTTCGCGGAGAACTGCGTGTTGTCAGTGGCATTGTGGCAAGAGGTGATTGTATTGTCCTTTCGTACAGCATGCGTCCAGACATCATAGACAAGATCCATGATGGACACTTAGGTATCACAAAGTGTCGTGAACGTGCCAGACAAGCCGTCTGGTGGCCACGGATTTCAAAGGAAATCCAAGATCGTGTTACAGCATGATAATACTGTCTTGAGAAGAGGCCGTCACAGGCTAGTGAGCCTCTACTACCATCGAAAATGCCAGATCGCCAGTCCCAGAAGATTGGAGTGGATCTTCTTGAAATACAAGGACACCATTACCTTGTATCAGTTGATTATTATTCAAGGTACATAGCTATAAAAACTCTTCCAAACAACCAGGCTTCAAACTCAGTGACCGAGAAGCTAAAAGAGATCTTGGCCACCCATGGCATTTCAGAAACTTTGGTCTCAGATAACGGATCACAGTTTGGTTCTTTCCAGTTCGCAAGATTCGCCAGAGACAGGAAGTTCAAGCACGTGACTAGCAGCCCGGGTTATCCACAAAGTAATGGTGAAGCAGAACGTGGAGTCCAAAGAACATTTTAAAACAGGATGATCAACACATGGCCCTGTTGATCTCCCATGCGACGCCTATCCCTAGTTTAGTGTCAGTTCTGCAGAACTAGCGTTTGGCCGCAGGCTGCGTACGACTTTGCCTGTGCCACCTTCAACGCTAGCTCCAAAGACTGTTGATCCAAAAGTTGTACAACAGCGAGACTCCGAATCAAAGTTGTACCAGAAACAGTACTTTGATCAGAGAGCACGTCTCTTACCGGAGCTTTCCCCAGGAGACCTTGTCCTTGTGAGGGATAAACGGGAGACCGGGTGGAAGCGTCCAGGTGTGGTGATCCGTCAAGTCGCACCAAGGTCATACCTGGTCAAAACGCCAAGCGGAGTACTGAGACGTAACCGCAAGCACCTTAGACGCAGTGTGCTGTGTCCAGCTGCTGCCAGTGAGCCGAAGCAGATGGTCGAGACCAGAGAGTCGTCCAGCGGATCGACGACGACCGACGAGCTTCAACAGCCGCAGCAGTCCCAGGATTCACCTTCAGCGCAAAACTCAGCCCAGACAGGAAGTCTACAGCCTTCAGGCAGACCATCTGATTCACAAACTGTACAGCTATACACTACTAGATCTGGCAGGGTGGTGACTGATCAAGCCTGCAAGATTCCAGTAATTCGAGTACCTGATCTTCGTTGTGGTGTAGTTACCCATGTATGGTGAACATACTTGTAGAGTCGCATTTTTTTGCGATAGATAAGTTTGTGTAGTGTAAAAGCTGAGAGCTTGCGTTTTTAGGTTCAAGTTCGTTCTTTTATTATGCTTTAACAGATGCTTTGATGATTCTCTTATTATTATTGATAGAGACGTTTTGCTGGTCGTCTAAAACTTGAACACTTCCGTTTCGGTTCGATCTCGGAAAGATTCGGTTTCATTCATTAGATAAGAATTTGATTTTGTTCAGTTTAGATAAGTTTTTAATTAAAAGGGGGAGGTGTCATATAATGAAGCATATTGGTCTGTTGGCGACAACTGCTGTAGTGGTTGTCTCTCTCCGGTGATTATTTCCTTTGGGGACTGCGCATGCGTAGAAAACTGAAAAGCAGAGTGTTTGCCGCCAAGTTACGAAATGGCTTCCCTGTATTTTGTGAGTGCCTGTTTGGTTTGAATCCAAGTCCATCCAGCCCACATAGAAGTGGAAACACGACACCCCCACCCCCACCCCTCGCTTTTTGATTTTTCGGCCCTTGGAAGAAGGTCTAGCGTCGGGGAGGCCTTTTGTGTCAGGTTGAAGGCCCCAAACAAAAAGTTAGAACCCCCTCTTCCCCTCGAGGTAACTGATCCGCCCTTGTAGTCTGTGGCGGTCCGTGGCGGTTAGTGGCTCAACGGTAAAGCGTCTGCCACCAATGCAAGAGGTGCGAGGTTCGATACCGGGTTTCGGCGTCAAATTTTTATCCTACAGTAAATGTCACCGTTCATTCAGGCGAACCGTCGGTGGATCCTTATCTGTTTTAGCCCACTTTATTCAACTACAAACGTATTGTGCACAAGTATTTGATGCGTCGAATGTAAGACTTATGTTCCTTTTTTGGTAATCTTGTCTGGGATGGTTTACCGAGCGGTGCTCCATCCCAAATAATTGATGACTCATACTTTGAGAGTGTCTATATATATATATATATATATGACCCATTGCCAAAAGGTGTTACTATGATGGTTGACCAAACTGTATTCATAATAAAATGACTTCCAGTCTCGAGTCATCCGTTATTAGTAGTTGAGATCATGGTAAAATGACTGAATATACACTAGAAATAACATGGGATACACATTGTGAGAGGTTTAGTGATAGCATGATCAAAATATTGGCCAAGGCTGAAAATTGCCCTTGCCAGAAAGCATCAGCGATCGACCTCGTGTGAGCGATGTGATGGTGTGCAAAAAACAGGTCGACCTACTGGTTACATATTATCAATGCTGTTAGGCAAGACATGTATAAATATTCACCAGTTCAGAACAGATATGTTCATGTGCAAAATATTGCGGTATTGCCGATTAAAAAACGACATGTTGAACGTCAGGTGTGTTGTAATATTGCAACAGAAAGTCTCTTCCATGAACTTCGCACAATGTGAACCTCATAGCAGACGAATTATGACCATCACTTCGTCTTCTGTACATGCATAATGCATAATAATATATATATCTTGCAGCTGGATCGCGTTCACTTTGTCGGCTGTGAAGGGGTTAAAGGATAGTCTATTTTCTGTCTTCTGTAGCTGACTGATGTCACAGATTTACGTTGGGAGTTTTCTGTAGCAGTATGTGTATGTGTGTGTGTGTGTGCGCGCGCGCGCGTGTGTGTGTGTGTGTGTGTGTGTGTGTGTGTGTTTCAGGATCATGGAGGCACTGGTCATGGCGAACGAAGTGATAAAAGTGAAAGAAGGGTCAGTATAGTAATCACAGACAGACGATATCACACTGGTGATTACAGATTAGCTTGCGTTGCTTCTGGATTTCTCACATATAATATAGCGTTTCCTGACGTAGCACATGCTTTATTACGCTGCTAAATGCGCTAGCACTATGTATAGATAGCACTACGTATACCGTACTGAAAACTGTGTCAACCCTTTGAGTGTCGGTAGCGGTTTTAGTCGCGACGATTCCTGTAGTTAGCATCGCGACTTAAACCGTTGCCAACACGCAAAATGTTAACACTGCAGCATTAAGAGGAAATAAGTGAATGCCAAGCGTGGCAAATGCAAAGAAATTTTCAGCACAAAAAAAACACGCTTTGAAAGAAAATTTACTGCCTGTGGTGTACTTTCCTTTTTAAGCGTGTTTCTGTCTGTGCTGTGAATGTCTTTGTTAGCACGACGACTTGTGTGCAGATGACGGCCAGCAGTGAGATTTCGCTTCTATCGAACGACTCCGAACAGCGACAGAGAGAGAAACCATAGCGGACAACCGGCTTGTACGATAAACATAGACAACACTCATACATCTCCAAGAAGCATAGATCATCAGGAGCCCGGGGGGGGGGGGTCATGAGAATCTATGCCTCTTGGAGATGTCTGGAGTGTTGTCTATGCTTGTGGTACAAGCCGGATATCAAACGCAGTTTCGCTCTGGTACGTTGTCGGTCGCCTTTGGTTGCAAACGAAACATCACTAATAGCAATCTGTAAGTCTCCGTAATAGTCTGGTGTATGCTGAGGCTGACCTGTAGTATTTATTACAGGAGCGACATGACGATGGCAGACTCCATCAACGACATGGAGGCCTACAGCAAGTTGACGGACAGCGTGTTTTACCAGATCAAGAACTATGATGACAAAGGACTAAATGAAGACCAAAGAAAGAAACTAAAAGAGGCCCAAGAACTGCTGCTGAACGTGGAGCGCCGCAAGCTGTACATGTGTGTGGCGCAGAGTGCACCCATCAAACGAAAGGAGAAGGTGAAGGACCGCCAGGCGCTGGTACGTATGACTAAATCTATGGATATGGAACGTCACGTACATTATTCGGGCCGACGACTGCCGCAGTGATCCCGCGCACGGCTGTGCGCGGGCCCACTACGGCCGTCGACGACCCGAAGACGTTTTGCTATGGGGGTTGAGCCTCATTTTTGTTGTGGGCTGACACAAGGAAGGGCTGAAGGGCTCTAACTGTTGGTTTATCCGGGGATAAGTGATTCCCTTAGTACTTAGACCAGGATTTCTCGATCGTATGTGAGTGAGTAAAAGAACCTCGGGCCCACGTCAAGTCGACAGTTATCTCGCGTGCAAAGGGACCCGGACATGAACCCCGTGCATGGACTCTGTTGTTTTGTTTTTGTTTTCCTTTTCTTTGTTTGTTTGTTTTGGTGGAGAGGATTTGAACAGAGGCCTCGGACCCGGCGGGTTGAGAATTTTGGACGCGTTCAAAACGCGGCGTCAGAATCGTGGAGTCCCTGTCGACGTCGTTCGTCACAGGTTGGTGGTGAAGGGGTGTCATGGCGTGGTTGCAGGGGTTAGATCAGTTGAAGACACTAGTCCTCAGTCTGCTTAGGAAAGGCGAGAGAGTCGGTCAAACTATCGAGTAACCTGCATTTGACTCTGGGTGTAAGTCATGCGAGTCAAAGTCTTTTACTATTATAGTAACAGACTTATGTTTGAGTCTAAAGTGCTTCAAGTGAAATGATGCTTTGCAGGAGGACGCGATCTTGGAAGACCTCGTGAAGAAAATGCCAAAGTTTGGAACACGCTTGAGAGTTCAGGTAATTTCACTTCTTTCTTTGCACGAAAAACAATGCTGTTACACTATTGGCTAACACCATTACTAATAAGGACCAGCCTATTCAGGAATTACTCCTGAAACAAATGAGCCGATTCACGACGACAATACTAAACAAACCAACCAAATGCAAACAATTAAACAATAAGAAGGCAAAGCCTGTATGGCTCACGTTTATGACCGATGAAAACAAGTGTGACCTTTGTGACAATATGTAAAAGGCTCGCTTTAGCATCAGCGAAAGCCATGTTGTCTGAAAATGTAAGCAATTTTCCCACATCTTTCAAACCCCCGTGATCCATGACCTTTGCGATGAGTCGACTAAATTAGTATGCATATGAATGTCTTGCTGTCAGCAAACTTCACGCCAAATGTGATTGAAAAGTTTGCAAAATCTTTGATAAATACTACACTTCTAACAAGAAAATGACATTTTTCACACATTTACCGACCTCTTGTGACCCGTGACCTCACCATGGGGTCATCCAAATTAGTGTACACATATAGGTCTTACCACCAGGTATCGTTGCACCAAGTTTGGGTTTGAAGTTGTGGATAATATTTGAGAAATGTTTTTTTTTTTTTTTTTTTTTTTTTTTTGGGGGGGGGGGGGGGATCAAATATGGCTTTTTAAAACCTATTTTTCCATCATCCCATGACCCTTGACCTTTGTGATGGGTCAACTAAATTAGTATGCATTATGCAGGTCTTATCATCAGCTACCTTTGAGCCAAGTTTTATTGAAAACTTACAAAAATGTTGATAAAAACTACAATTCTATCAACAATTGGCATTTTACACACATTTGCCTACCTCTTGTAACCCATGACCGTTCCAAGGGGCATTTAAATTAGTATGCATAGATAGGTCTTACCATCAGGTATCTTTGTAAACGTTTGGGAATAAAGTTGTGAATAGTATTTGAGAAAAAAAATCGTTTGTAAAAATATGGCTATTTTTCACCTTTCCTGATCTCTTGTGACCCTTGACCTTTCCGAGGGATCAACCAAATCAGTATGCATAGGAAGGTCTTACCATCAGGCATCTTTGTACCAAGTTTGGGTTTGAAGTTGTGAAAAGTATTTGAGAACAAAACCATTTTGTCAAAATATGGCTATTTTTTTTATTCATTTCCTTCATCCCCTGTGACCTTGACCTTTGAGAGGTCACTCAAACTGGTATGTTTGGAAAGGTCTTGCCACAAGTTTGGTCCAAGTTTGGAGACTGTGGCTTTAATATTCTGCGAGAAAATGCAAACGTTAAAGTTTACGACGAACGACGGACGGACGACCACGGGCCTAGAACATAGACTCACTTTGGCTTCGCACTTGAGCCAATAATCATATGGGACATGCAAGCGAGAGAAAGTCCAATGCTGAAGAGCTCGATCGAACCTTGACTTGTGTCGTCACTGAAAACGCGTCTCTCCACGTAGTCCGATCTCTTATAGCAGAATCATGCATTATGGGCCGATTGCTCTGAAATTTGGCACGGCGGTCGAAAATCGTGATATAAGAAAATTCCACACCTGGAGCATCAAGGATTTTGCTTAATGTTATCATGGCAACCTATATTAAAAATGACCGTTACCATATCCTATGTATACCGATTTTTGGGGTGAGAGAAATAACATTTTGCAATCTTTACCACGGATTTCAGGTCGTCCGTCATTTAAATAGAAACAAAAAAAATCAAAATTACTGGTGGGCATTTACTCACCGTTGACAGATAATGCGTTATAGTTGTTTGTTTATGGAATAAACTTTAAAATCGCTTGAGTTGTGTTTGTCAAACATAGACCCTTCATTGCCGATAGCAGTATATTTGCGTTACTTAGCAGAAACGCAGCTGCTTGAAAAATGAACAAGTTAATTTGTATATACCGTGTTTTTGCTTCATACGGTTGCCATGACAACCGTATTTAAACTCGAGAAAGATTTGTGTATGTATTACTACATTCAAGTGTCAAATTATATGGAAATTGTGATCATGAAAAATCCAAACCGTTCTCTAGGCTACCTGAGGTTTGCACAAACCATACAGTTCGGTCCTGACCGTTGCCAACTGATGTGTTGCTAATTCCGTTACAATTTTTGTAACAGAGCCATTTAATTCAAAATTGTTGTTTACTCTTCACAAGGGATGGTCTAAATGGTCAAATTTATGAAACATAACTCGATAGTTATGTGCTACAATGAAACGTGGAAACAAAAAAACACGCCTCAGCCCTTTTAAATGTAGTTTCCATGACAACTAATGATTTCAATGTCCAGAACCAACTGTAATGGTGTTTTACAGACTGTTTCTAGAATCAGCATAATTGGTCAATTAGAATTGTAGTTGGTAAATAGTCCTTAACCAGATGGACTGTGGCATTTAAAATCAGCATATCTAACATAAGGTCAAGGTCGCGGCCTGTACCTATTAAATATATGGACTAAAACTGCTTCAACAACATTTTCTCTAAATCGCTCTTCAAACCTGCTTTCTCGTGGTTCAAGTGATTACTGTTGTAAAAGAAAGAACATGATAAGTCATACCAGTATTTTTACTTGAAGGTCAAGTTCACATTGGTTCCTAGATTAACTTTATTTTCAGGCAATTTCCTGAAAACTGTCAGACCGATTAAAAACAAACACTACGGATTTATATTCTGGAACAATAACAAGTTTGCAATAATATTATAAAATCCTTGACATTGATTTCAAGGTCATCTCCATTCTATGTTTCCCGTTGATTCTCTTAATGATTTATTTATCACATTTAGACCGCTTTATTTAAGATTGTTCGGAACTTGACTCATTACTACAAAGGTTAGTTTCAACAAATGTTACTCATACATCTCCAAGTCAAGGTCACAGCAAGGACAACCTTATTGTCATTTTCTTTATTAGAATTTTGAACGAAGGTTTAAGTCGGTTTTAAATCTAAATTTGATTGACGACGGTGATATGTAGTGCATATTACACATGTTTTCTTTGACAAAGGGCAACGACACACAAAATACGTTTATGACAATACGTTTGTGTATAGCAGCGTTCCATGCCCACACACTCCCTCACATCTTTCTGCCAACAGCCAAAAGAGAGCTGTGGCCATGAGGGGGGGGGGGGGGAACCCCCCCTCCCCCCCTTCACCCCTACCCCCTCCCCCCACCAAAAAAAATCCAACTCATACTAACAGTGTATGAAGTGAGAGCTAGCTACACAAGGAATCCGACAATTTTAGAAAATATATTAAATAACGATTAAGAAAAAGAGAGAGAGAAAAAAAAAAGGAATGGATAAAGTGCAATACAAGATGGCAGCAACGACCCTGACCCTACATCTTAATGATACATTTGTTGCACTAAACACTTTACACCTATAACAAGTATTACCATTACAAATCTGAAGCAAACCAATCAACCTCTTCTGAATATAATCATGGTCTAGGTGGATCTTGAACAAATATGACTATGATAGTCTTGACTTTGCATGCAGTAACCTTACGTTTTATCATAACCTAACTTTTTATCATATGGTCCTGAGAAGAATACACAACGTGAAACAGATATGATTTCCACGGCCCTGACCTTCGCGGATATGGCGTCACTCATGCACAAAACAATTTCCATTAGTATAGTGTATTGCTGTCTCAAGTCATGAATAAATTAATCACACTTTGTCAAAGATTTCGCTTGAAAAGATTAATAACAAACATTGCCGCCGTGACCCTGACCTTGACTACATCGGCTTAATTTTGTTAAGTACACTTTCGTTTATCATAGACTATAATCTTCTAAGTTTGAGTCAAATCCGAGTAATTGTTTTAAAGATATTGCCCTAACAAGAATACATGAATTAAAAACAAAGATGGCCATCACGAACTTGACCTTACACAGACCGATGCATTTCTTGCACATTAACATTTCTGTTTTTAATATATATTATTTCACCAAATTCGAACCAAATCGGTCGAATAAAATCGGAGACTTTGCAAAAGCAGACCAAAGCAGACCTTGGCCTCACGGGTAGGGATTAGCAAAACGTTACCATGGCAGTTCCTCTTACAGTGAACAATTCAAAGATGTGTATGAGGCAAGTCATTGAACGTCTTTCATTGATATCGCCTACCAAATGTACCGGGAAAATTACATTGTATAAACTTAGATATTTCGCTTCCATATGTTGGCCCACGACCTTTCAGAGAAATCACCCAAAGTAGTATGCATGGATAAACTATTTTAAGTAAAATTTGATAAAAATTTGATTAAAAATACCTGAGATCGGTAAGAGTTTGTCTGAAAAGCAGGCATTAATATGTATGTGTTGACCTCGTGTTCCCTTGACCTATCAGACTAGTCCACAAACCAAGCACGCACAGAAATGCCTTCTCCAAAACAACCTGTGGTCCATGTTTGACCTCTAAAAATGTATAAAACTGTAATAGCATCTGAACAAACTAGAAAACTGGTGAATTATGTCCTTTGCTTTTGCCTTTGTGTCCTTGACCTTGGAGTAATGTCAGCCAAAATGATATTTTAATAAAGTCTTACCTCAAACTATTCGTGTGTCAAATTTAAATATTTGGCTTAAATAGTTTACTAGAGAAATCTGATGTTAATTTTTTTCAGCACAGTATGTATTGCCTGTAACCTTTGTTTGACCTCATCCTTGATCAATAGCGTTTGTTTGTGAGGCCTAACGTCATCTTACATGTCCTGGCACACAAGCATGAACTGTTTGTGTGAGCAGATAATGTGTAATGTATTGCTGGCCGGTACAGGTATTTAAACCTATTGCGACCTTTGACTTTGCTGATACATACACAAAATGCAGAAAACAGTTGCTATAACATACTAATGAACTGGTATCTTTTTAGGCAAACACAGCAGCTCAAAAGTATCTCAAATGATTTTGACTACTACACGTTAAAAGGGAAAATATGCAAATATTCATGTGTACAAACAAACAAACGCACAAGAAGCAAAGTATACAAATAACAGTCGCTGTCTCAACTGAACACTCAAACAACACATTCTGTAAATTTATTTTAAAAATATTTTCACGTGTTTGTGCGGTATGGTCAGAGAACAAAATCTCGCAGGGTTTAAGTAACTATATTAAAGTTCCGTTGCCATGGAAACCAAACTGAATCCGCGATGCCCTAGGTGTCAAAAACGCTCATCGGACGAAGGACTAAACTGTGCAACATGTCGGAAAGTCTTCAAAATGCACAATTCCCGTCTAAATCTGCCGTAAGAGATCGGACTAACGGAGCTATGTGCTGTCTGGCAGTCACGTGTTAAAATTAATCCGTTTTAGCCCCGCGGGTGCTTTTCCCAAATTTAGAAGTGTTACTGAACGACTATGTACCAGTTGCAGGAGGTGGATTAATCATGATAATTCAAGGGTAGTGCCAGATGGGCTTGGCGATTCAGGCGAGTTCGCAAACATTGGTGGCTGCAGGGTTCCCTTCCAGAACTGTGTCAAATATCTGGGTGTGAAGATTGATTCGACGCTCTCCATGCATGATCATATCAGTAGCGTCTGCCGAGCTGGTTTCCTTGAGCTGCGCAGAATTTGTTCCCTCAGACTGTATCTCACAGAAAGTGCGGCGTCAAGACTTGTAAAGAAGTACCCAAAGGAGAAAGAAACACGCTTAGAAAAGACGGGTACAACACAATTTATTAATATTTCGGGTAAATACCCTTTGTCAAAATAGACAAACAAACAAAGGGTATTTACCCGAAATATTAATAAATTGTGTTGTACCCGGCTTTTCTAAGCGTGTTTCTTTCTCCGTTGGGTACTTCTTTGCATATTACACGCTTGGCAGTCACCTTTTTGGAAGACTTGTAAATGCATTCATTACGTCCAGGCTCGATTATTGCAATTCTGTACTGGCAGGTTTACCAGCAGATCAGATTTCACGCTTGCAGATGATTCAAACAATGCGGCGCGTCTCATCTTGAAGAAACGAAAGAGAGACCACGTTACGCCTCTACTGAAGCAGCTGCACTGGCTGCCCGTAAAATTCCGCTGCCAGTACAAAATTGCAATTTTCGCCTATTGGCATTTTGACGGATCTCTCCCGCCGTACCTTTCTGCCAAGCTGTCTGTTTATCAGCCATCACGCACCCTCCGTTCCTCTAGTGTAAAACTTTTAAAAATCCCGAAGCTTAACATGAAAACTGTCGGGGAGCGTTCTTTCACCTTTTTAGCCCCAAGTGCGTGGAACTGCCTGCCAACTGAAATGCGGAATCTGCCCACATTGTCACAGTTCAAAGCTCACTTAAAGACTTTTCTTTTCTGTCGGGCATTTAACACTTAGCTCATCTTTAGCTAACTGTTGATTGCCTTTTATTCTGATCCTAGAGGAAGTGAATGTAAGGTGTTTGGAAGAGATGGGGTGGTTTAAAGTAATGTATAATCGTGCGTGTGTCTGAGAGAGAGGGTGTGCTGTTGTGCATGCGCAATGAGTCCAGTGTTTTCCTGGAGAACAGCGCTATACAAGAACTATGTATTATTATTTATTATTATTATCAATTCATCTCCTGCTGCAGGGTCCTGGGGCTAAATTCTAAGTTTTATTTTTTCTCCTTTTAAAATTATTTGTATGTGCTGTAAAGCGCTCTGAGCTTGCTGTCAGTGGGGAAGGGCGCTATACAAAAAACTATGTATTATTATTATTATTATTATTATTATTATTATTATTATTATTATTATTATTAATCAGCTGTCGTCACTACGACTTGCATTTCAGGTCGTCGTTTACACCTTTGGCATGCCACAGAAGGATGGCCTTTACCAGTTCACAAAAGACAATCCAGATGTGGCAACGGTTGCAGATACCAAAAACGTAAGCGACCCAGTACGCAAAAGACTGTAAGTCCGCCGCAGTTGGCCCGCGCACAGTCGTGCTTTGTTACACAGTCGTGCGCGAGTCCACTGCGGCCGACTTCGTCACGATGGCCTTTGCGTTATAGGGAAGATTTTATAAAAAGTGTTTGTTTATTTATATCAGCATCTTGTGATCATAAAGGTCTCGGGACCATATCGGCCGTCTGCCTATACTTTTTTTTTTCTCCACGAACCATTCGCCATCATTCTCGAAGTTCTTAGACACAATAATACACTTTGACTATCTGTCTGTTTCAGTTTTCTCTGCTGGGATTCCCTGAAACTCTCTTCACCGAGCTGGTTGTTCTGGTGTACCTCGTGCCTTCCGAGCACCCAAAGGCTGATCGTACCGATAAGAAAACGATAGCTAATTTCCTTAAGGAGCAGGACTGGGAAAAGAAAATTGACAAGGTTAGGCACACAGCATAGGCATACACACTGAGGTGAATCAGTCACTCAAGGCTGGACACACGGTTAGATCCCTTGATCCTTTCCTAAAAAAGGGACCAAGGGATCTAACTGATTTTAGTTATCCAGCGTTGAATGATTCTCCCTGCTATGGAAGGGGTCAAGGGTTTAACTGTTTGTCTGTCGTTGAGTGTTTTCCCATGTATTCCGTATCCACCGATACTTGCCGTATTACTAATGTTCTGTAGTTCAGACTGTGTGCCACTGTGTGTCAGTGCAGTGTCTGTACGTGGGTGTCCGATTGTTCGCGATGTCTTTGTTAGATGTAAACGCTGGTACACAGTGAAAGAAAGAAGGTGACTACTACAAGGTCTACAAATATTTTGAAAACATCGTCGTAAACCTGAAATTAAATCAAACTTATGTCACCGATTCATGGAGAGAGAGAGAGAGAGAGAGAGAGAGAGAGAGAGAGAGAGAGAGAGAGAGAGAGAGAGAGAGCAATGGTCCTCGGGCCATCGACGGCCGCAGTGGGTCCGTGCACGGCTGTGCTCAGACCCATTGCGGCCGTCGTGGGCCCGAATACCTTTTGCTACTGGGGGGGAGAGAGAGAGAGAGAGAGAGAGAGAGAGAGAGAGAGAGAGAGAGAGAGAGAGAGAGAGAGAGAGAGAGAGAGAAAGAGAGAGAGAGAGAGAGAGAGAGAGAGAGAGAGAGAGAGAGAGAGAGAGATATGGCGTCACTAAGTATTTGACATTTACGTCTGAAGCATCCTGCCTGTTTCAGCTGCTGGAGGACCTGGAAGAGGCTCCTTCGTCAACTTAGACTGGGGACGTTAGTGGAGCCCGTCCAGCGGCAACACTCAGTTCTCGGCTGCAGCCCGTGGGTCATACGTCCTCAGTTGTTGACGTTTTAAAAATTATATGTATCTCAACGTCAGCAATACACTTGATATTCAGTTTTAGCGCATAATTACTCTACATGCAAAGTGTGCAAAGCTTGACGTGTCATTTTCTGTTATAAGCACGAGTAGCATACTGTGATATTATCGTGTTATTTTCATTTACTCTCTGTGTATTTGCTGCTAATTTCTAGACGTGTGATCGTACTCAAGCAACTTTCTTGGTGAACATTTTATTTTTTTCTGCTGTGATATATTGACATGTTTTAATCTGTAACCGTTCATGGCGTGTACGTCCCAAAAATATGACACTCAGCCGATGTAGAATCGTCTTTACATTTCGTCTGTGATAAACAGGTTGGTCATCTTGTCAGCGCTATGCCGGTCAACCGACAATGCGTTGGACACGAGCCATAAGACTGTTTTGTCTTCTTTCAGTCTCTTTATGCTTTTTCTCATTAGTCTGACTTTGTTTTTAATTTTCCCCCTGGTCGTCCGTTCTCAAGGTAACGAGAGTCCCCTTGTCATATGTTACCACGGTAACATGTGATTTGTAGACTCCCTTATTAAATGTTAAAAAGCCTTCTCCCCCAAATAAATCTTTGGCCAATCACATCTCTCTTTACAGACACCCCTAATCTTCATTCAATCAAAGCTTTAAACCAAATTATGTCAATAAATAAACAATTTAGGGGGCTACACAACACAAAGAACTATATGTAGGTGTTCTGTGATACCGCTGGTACCAGTTTCATGCAAAACATAACTGAATAGTTTGATAAGTTAGATAATATCAACGACAAGAAAATTCAACTGAAGCGAAGGCCCTATCACGTACTGACCGTATTTAAAACGGCGAAGAGACAAAACTTTGAATATATAAAATTGAGGGTCTACGCAACAAAATAACTATGATATGCACGCGTTGTGTTCGGCCTCTATTACCCATTTCATACAAAAGAATGACTGAACATGTGTGAAATTAAAAAAAATACCTGAGAGAGAAATTTCAGGGTGCAGTTCGCGGGAGGTTGTTGACTGATAGTCGGAAGTATGGAAAATTACGTCCCTCAGTGAATCTCTACGTCACACGTACAGTTTGGGGTCTTTTCAAGCCTGAGGGTACACTTCACGCTTCTACTTTTTACAGTTGAAGACAAAATCGTATTACGAGTTAGGCTTTGCTAGTGGCTTGTGTCGCCTCTCGGGTCCGGTCGGGGGGGGGGGGGGGGGGTCAGTGTCGAAGGTAAAAGCCTTGGGCTAAAGCCCTCGACACCTCCGACATTGACCTCATGATCGGACCCTCGAGGCGACAAGAACCACTGGCAAGCCAAACTCGTAATACAACTAATAATGTTGAATATTGTCAATACAGACATACTGGAACGTGTTTGTCCTCAACACGCAAATTAGCGTGCTCGCTGGTCTGTGATTTTGGACGTTACGGGCGTAAGACCATTGCAAAAGGCACTATGTCAATTTCTCATAAAAGCGAGATTTTCATAGTATAACAATGAAAATCGTGGTTTTCTTAAGAATGGACGTGATGGTTCTTTCCTCAAACTGAGTATTATTTCGGGTTACGGGGCCCAGCCCGACTACAGTAGTATCAAGTTGACAATGACAAAAAGACAAACAACAACAAAACAAAACAAAACCCGCAGTCAGATTTTTAAAAAAGAGTGCAATGTAGGTAGGTGTCTACATTAAGCTGTCCGCATATGCCTGTAACTGTTTTTATTTCTAACCATTCAATCTATAATATAATAATAATATAATAATGAGTATTTATATAGCGCTTAATCTTACTCAAAAGCTCTAAGCGCTTTACAATCTGTACACAAAAATAAAAATACAATGACATATGCACATAACAAACAAAGCACAATGCCCGAACACACCACTTTTACAATAAACTAAACAACAATACATACATAATAATTTATATTCTAATTAACATTCAGTCTAAACAAGGAGGATTGCAGAACTACAACTAAGGCATCAAACACTGGCAGTTATTCAAAGTAAAGCTTGAAGAGGTGAGTTTTCAACGACCTCTTGAAGTCAGAGACAGACTCACTGTTTCTGACCTCAAGAGGAAGTGTATTCCATAACACTGGGGCTTGATAAACAAAAGTGCGCTGACCAAATGTTTTAGTTTGGACAGAAGGTACACACAACTTCCGTTTATCAGAAGAGGAGCGGAGCTCACGAGAGGGTGTATACACATGCAGCAAAGAGGACAAGTATTCTGGGCTGGTGCCTGAAAGGCAGTTAAAACAGATTGACATAACTTTATATTGAATACGTGAGGACACAGGTAGCCAGTGAAGGGACTTCAAGATGGGTGTGACATGCTCAGTCTTACCATCTAACCATTCAATCGGTAACTATGTGCCCATACATCATTACTTTGCCGCAGATGAAACAAAAAGTCCACCATTTAATGTTTTTAAATATCATTTGTTGTTTATTGCAACGGACATGTATGAAATGTGTACGCCACTGTGTAACTCTAAATATCTCATTTTATTTATTCGGTATTTATCTTTAATCAGATTTTCTCTTTCTCTAGCGTGTGATTTTACACAATGCTTACCACATGCATAATCCTTGTTCTTTGTGTGCTCTTCTGGATTAAAAACTTAACGAGTGAATGCGGCTTTGCTGCTTTTTTTTTTCAAACCCATTTAGCCCCAGGGCCAGTTTTGGGAGGTGTGGCCTGACGACTATGTACCAGTTGCAGGAGATGGATCGACTATGATATTCGATTGTAGTGCCAGATTAGCTTGGCGCCTCATGGCGCCAAGCTAATCTAGCACCACAATTGAATATCATAGTCACTACCCTTGAAGTAAGCCGCGAATGCAGGAGGTCTCAAAGGAGTTAATGGGTTAAGGCAATTTTAACTCATTCGTGGCTCGCCGCGTCCGGTCACGCGGATTGGTTGCTGACTATCTAGATACGGAGAGCCGCCAATGCGCTATACACCGTTTTCCAAACCGGTGAGTTGTAGGGTCTCCTACATTAAACCTACACTGCAGTTTAGGATTGATTGATTGATTGATTGTACATTGCTTAGCGTCCCGACAGCAACAAGGCCTTCTCAGGACGTGCCTGCACTGCTTGTGCAAAAAAACCCAACTAAACAGAACATTGGCGGAATGTATGTCGCCAGCCGGTCAAATACATTAAATAAACCTAACACATAGGGCCTAAATAAAGCTAAGACCATTTAGCAACACACATCCAATATCAAGAGCTACAGGCAGTGCAGACAGTAAGGAGAGTTTTAAAAAGGCAAATACAGGTGAATGGGCAAAGGGTAGACAGAAACACATGCCCCAGAATAGAGAGAAAAACCCACCCTGTGGGGCTGACCAGGGTGACCCTGGGAACTAAAAAATACCTAACCCCACCCAAGTCCCCCAGGGCAGACCCGGGTGGGGGGCAGTTTAGGAAAGAGGGCGAGCATGATAATCAGAGGGTGGTGTGATGAAACTCTATGCTCATGCATAGTGTTCACACAGTAGGGTAAATACGGTACAGTAGTTGTCAACGGTTTGTTTTGTGCCGATAGTCCGTGAGGCCGAGATCCACGTGGAGAGAAAGAGAATATGAGAGAATTAGAGAATTTTCTATGCTGCCCATTTTTTGACGATTTTCGCTCACAAAAACGCACACGACCTTGCCTTTCTTTTTTCTCAAATTCCTTTTATTTTTCTCTGTAAATTAGATATATAATGAGCGGACTGAAGCTTCATTATCATAATGACTGAGTTAACCCTCTTAATATTAACTTTATGAACCCTCCTTACCCATGTTCCCCGCACAGAGTAAATACCGTCGGAAGTTACCACTCAAACATTGATATTAAAACATTTACAATTTTATGTTTCCCCACAGTAATATTTTACGGGGTTAACTCAGTCATAGTGTTAATAATACTTCAAATCCCCCCCCCCCCCCCCCCCCCATAGACAAAACACCCGATCAAACCAGTGCTTGTAACCCAAAGCAATTACATATACATAAACACCTCATGTCTACGCCTGACTGGTTCTGAAAGAAACTCAAACCCTCCACTTCAATTCAGGTAAGATATGAATAGACCTGTTCTGAAAATACAAAGGGCCTGCAATTATTCACATTTTCATGTCGGGACGAGATTGCTTTTTGAAACAGTAATCGAAATCTTTTGCATCAGATGGGTTTGCGCCACACCTGACTCGGTATTCACCACACCTGACTCGAAATTCAAGAAGGAATTTTTAATTTTTTTCAATTATGTGTACACCCGTTTGATTTTTCCATTAAATGTAAATGACTAACACCCGCACACACAGTCAATCCCCCCCCCCCCCCCCCCCACCCCCCCCATTAGCTACTTGCAGAGAGAGAGAGAGAGAGACCCGCTCTGTCAACACATAGATTGGTGTTTATGACAAGACTCCACTCATGTGAAACTTATACATTTAAATCAATCCCCTCTCAGCGAGTAAGTTGCAGGATCTGTGGCACATGTCATTTTGTAAGCCAGCTCACCTGTTTACCCACCTGTGTAGCCTAATCGTTGCCACGCGCTGCACAGTTGAATACTCCTTTGTGGCACGTCGCTATTCAATTTAAGGTAAGCGAGAGGGGACACTTGTATGAATAAGCCGGCTCTAAGGCTTTTGAAAAAAGGCTATTACTGAGAGTTGTCTTACACTCAAGAGAACAGCATGTTTCGAAGTTGACTTAATATATACTCATGACTGGTTCCCGAGAAATCAAACGGTGGTCATACTCTGCACTATGCAGGCAGCTGGAAAACAGCTTGATCAGAAACTAACAAGTAATATCTTACACACACACAAACACACACACAAACAGACATGCACACAAACAGACAGGCACACAATCAAACAAACACACACAACAGACACACACATAAACAAACAAACAGACGCATAAACAAACAGACACACTCACTTACACACACACTTACAGACACTCATGTCAGTACAATTGTACCGTAAGCCTGAGTCTAATCTAACAGATGATGTCAATAGCAGGGGACACATTCCATTCCTTTTCAATTCAGTCCCGTTGCAGCTTGCGCCTGAATTGAAAAGCTCTCAGCCGTCAAAGGCCTTTTCATGAATACAGCCGTTTAAATTGCTAGATAATGACAAAGATCAACAGGGGGACATCATGATTTGATTTTTGTACAAGTCTTAATGTACTCCTGTCTGGTTTCTGAGGAAAATCAAACGGTGGTCTGTCTGTCTGTCTGTTTGTGTGTCTCTCTCTCTCTCTCTCTCTCTCTCTCTCTCTCTCACACACACACACACACACACACACACGCACACGCACACGCACACGCGCGCGCCCACACACACACACACGCTAACACACACACACGTTAACACACACATACACACACACACACACACACACACACACACACACACACACACACACACACACACACACACACACACACATAAAACACCATACATAACACCCGACGCAAAAACACAAGGTTTGTACACCGACTCACGCCAGTGCAATATTATTGTAGTAACCGGTATTATTATTATTAATGAATTATCATGATCAATCCGTCTCCTGCTGCAGGGTCCTGTGGCTAAATGGGTTAATCAGCCGTTATTACGAGTTTCATTTTAGGTTGTGGTTTTCACCTTTGGCATGAAAGTTTACCAGTTCACAAAAGACAGTCCAGATGTGGCAACGGTTGTAGATACCAAGAAAATAAGTGACCCATTACGCAAAGGGCTATCGGTCCGAAGTCGGCCGCAGTGGCCCAGTGCACAGTCGTGCTTTGTTGCAGAGTCGTGCGCGAGTCCACTGCGGCGGACTTCGTCCCGATGGCCTTTGCTTTATAGGAAAGATTTTTAAAAGTGTATTTATTTATATCGGCATCTTATGATCAAAAAGGTCTCGGGCCCTTATCGGCCGTCTGCCTACAATTTTCTTTCTCCACGAACCATTCGCTATCATTCGCGAAGTTCTTAGACACAATAATATACTTTGACTATCTGTCTGTCTCAGTTTTCTCTGCTGGGATTCTCTGAAACTCCCTGCGACGAGCTGGTTGTTCAGGTGTACCTCGTGCCTTCCGAGCACCCAAAGACTGATCGTGCCGATAAGAAAAACTGTGCCGATAAGAAAGAGATAGATAGGATCTTTAAGAATCAGGACTGGGAAAAGAAAATTGAAAAGGTTAGGCACACTGCATACGCATACACACTAAAGGGAATCACTCAAGGCTGGACAAACGGTTAGATTCCTTGATCCTTTCCCAAAGAAGGGACCAAGGGATCTAACTGATTTTAGTTATCCAGCGTTGAGTGATTCCCCCTGCTAAGGAAGGGGTCAAGGAATCTGAGTGTTTTCCCTTGTATTCTATATTCACCGATACTTGGCGTATTACTAATGTTCTGTAGTTCAGACTGTGTGCGATTGTGTGTCAGTGCAGTGTTTGTACATGGGCGTCCGATTGTTCGCGACATCTTTGGCAGATGAAAGCGTTGGTACACGGTGAAAGACAGAAGGTGAGTACTACAAGGTTCTAAAAATATTTTGAAAATATAGCCGTAAACCTGAAATTAAATGAAACTTATGTCACAGGTTCATGGAGAGAGAGCGAGTGCGTCGCTGAGTGTTTGACATTTACGTCTAAAGCATCCTGCCTGTTTCAGCAGCTGGAGGACCCGAGAAAGGCTCTTGCCTAAACTTAGACTGGGGACGTTAGTGGAACCCGTCCAGCAACTCGGTTCTCGGCTGCAGCCCGTGGGTCATACGTCCTCAGTTGTTGACGTTTTGAAAAAAAATATTTATCTCAACGTCAGCAATACACTCGATATTCTGTTTTAATGCCTAAGTACTTTACATGCAAAGTATGCAAAGCGTGACGTGTCATTTTAAGTTATAAGAATAAGTAGCATACTCTAATATTATTGTGTAATTTTCATTTACTCGCTGTGTATTTGCTGCCTATTTCGAGACGTTTTATCGAACTCAAGCAACTTTCTTCGTTGATATTTATTTTTCTTCTGTGATATACTGACATGTTTTAATTTGCAGCTCTGCAATAGTCAATTACTCGTTTTATGGCGTGTACATCCCAACAATATGACACTCAGCCGTTGTACAATCGTCTTTACGTTTCGTCTGTGATAAACAGGTTGGTTATCTTGTCAGTGCTATGTCAGTCAACCGACAATCGTGTTGGACAGGAGCCATAAGACTGTCATGTCGAATGTTGTCGGTACAGACATACTGGATCTTGTTTGTCATCAACAACGCAACCTTGCTAGTCTCTGATTTTGGTGTGACCTTACGGTCGTAGGCCGCAAGGTCCGAAACCACAGACCAGCACATATTGCACGAGAAGATGGTAAAACTGTTAAGTGCATCGTGGAAAATGCAAGCCAGAAAATGCATCCAGCGATTTCAATCACATGAGCTACTGCATCAGCGAGGATGGTGGGAATATATATGCCGTTATATATGTCCATTTCTTAGAAAAGCGAGATTTGTATCGTATAACGATGAAAATCTCGGCTTTCTTAAGAATGGTCTGATGGTTCTTGTCTCAAACTCAGGAATTTCGATTACGGAGCTCAGCCAGACTACATCTGACAATGACAACAAGACAAAAACAAAACAAAACAAAACAAAACCTGCAATCATTTTTTTTTCAAAAGTGCAATGTAGGTATCTACATCAAGCTATCCGCATATGCCCGTGATTGTTTTTATTTCTAACCCTTCAATCTAACCATTTAATCGGTAACTGTCATAGTATGTGCCCATACATCATTACTTTGCCGCACTTTTCAGATGAAAAAAGTCCATTTTAATTTATTGTTTTAAATATCGATTATTGTTTATTGCAACGGACATGTATGAAATTTGTACGCCACTGTAACTCTAAATATTTGTTTTAAATTTATTCAGTGTTTATATCAGATTTTCTCTTTCTGTAGCGTTTAATTTTACACGATAACTACCACCTTCATCGGTAATCCTTGTTTCAAGTTGTGTGTGCTCTTCTTGATTAAAAACTTAACGAGTGAATACGGCGTTGCTGCTTTTCTTTTTTCAAACCCATTTAGCCCCAGGGCCAGTTTTCGGAGGTGTGGCCTGACTATATACCAGTTGCAGGAGATGGATCGACTATGATATTCAAGGGTAGTGCCAGATTAGCTTGGCGCCATCAGGCGCCAAGCTAATCTGACACTACCCTTGAAGTGAGCCACAGATGCAGGTCTCAAGGGGTTAATGGGTTAAGAAAAGTTTAACTCATTCGTGGCTCGCCGCGTTCGAATACGCGGATTTGTTGCTGAATATCTGCATACGGCGAGCCGCTAATGCCCTATACACCGTTTTCCAAGCCGGCGAGTTGTAGGGTCACCTACATTAAACCTACACTGCAGTTAAGGAAAGAGGGCGGGCATGATAATCAGAGGGTGGTGCCAGATTAGCTTGACGATTGGAAGCTACGAGCGTTTCTCGCGGCACCAGTGAACTGTCGCGATCAGTCCCTATCTTGTCGCGTTTCAGGCTCGATTGGCCGGGTTAAAAGGCGAATTTTGCTGACAGGAAGCAAGCGGATGGCGGGCCATTCAGTAGCTCGTTAACCCGCTCACTGCCGACAAAATATGAACATGATCAACTGCAAAGCACATAGATCCTCACTATGAACTCCCGCGACTGCGCGGGGGGAGGGGGGGGGGACTCATGATCTATGTCTCTTGCTTAGATGGTTTTGGCTTTTGGTCGTAAGTTTTCGTAACTTCACTTTGTGTGGACAATAAACTATCTGTGGCAGAGTTCGTAGAGAGTTAATAATAATAATAATAATGACAAATGGACAGCTTGTCCTAAAAATAGCTGCAAGCGTTTTACATATCAAGGAAGGGGGGGGGGATGTGTGGGGTCATAAAGCCAGAGAAATTGGTTGCTACGAGACAAAGTTCTACGATACAATCGCACACACGCACGCACACACACGAGGTACCTAATCATGCGAGGCCTTTAAACTCTTAGGCCCATTCGTTGTACTTTCTTAAAGGCAATCGTATCTTTTAGTTGACACTAGGCCGTGGCTATAGCGGGGTTACTGTTAAAAAACGATGGCGTGGCGGGTCAGTTCTGGAGTGTTACACCGGTGCGTTGAATAAATCAAATCACTACGCCAGAAGTGGTGTTTTTAAAAACGGCTTTATTCATCGTGAAAGCCCCCATCCTACTCCGTCCAAGTAACACGGATGCAAAATGACAAGAGGAATAGACAAACCATAACCAGTCAGTTGCATTTGCAAGGGTCAAGAGCATCTGTGCCTGTCACAGCTGGTCGTGTGGTGTTTACATTGCGCTGGGGTGAAGACCTTAAAAAAGGTACACTTATAGTTTAAACTCATTCAGCCCTGACGGCCGTATGTCCCAAATTTTGGACGTGTCATCTAATGACTGCACCAGTCGCAGGAGATGGATCGACCATGATAATTCAAGGGCAGTGCCAGATTAGCTTGGCGCCAGGCTAATCTGGCACTACCCTTGAATTATCATGGTCGACCCATCTCCTGCTGTAGTGCGTCAGGGCTGAATGGGTTAAAACATGTCCGAACATGTCTACCACCGATGTGAGCAGAACCAGGAAAAGCGGGAATTCAATACATGTACGCTGCCTGTTGTAAAACAAGTCCGAACATGTCTACCACCGATGTGAGCAGAACCAGGGAAAGCGGGAATTCAATACATGTACGCTGCCTGTTGTAAAACAAGTCCGAACATGTCTACCACCGATGTGAGCAGAATCATGGAAAGCGGAAATTCAATACATGTACGCTGCCTGCTGTCGTAGATGTACTTTGACCGGGAACCGGTGAGCAACTTGTCCGCGGCAAGATGTCGGCCGCAGTCTGCCTGTGCACTGTGTGTGGACCAATTGGCCACAGGAACCGTTGCTTACTGGTTATCAAAAGTACTACGCGTACGCCTGCTGGTGCACTAAACACTCATGCACGCGCAGTCAAAAGACTTGATTTCCTTTGGTCCCTATAACGATATGGAGCAAGATATCGATTACAGTCACTGATACACAATACAACACACATTTTCAGTATGAAATCGCTACAATCAGTGTCACACACATATGCACGCACCCCGCACGCACGCACACACACACACAGACACGCACACACATACGCACACACGCACGCACACACCAACTCAGACACTTAAACATACAGAGAGAGAGAGAGATACACACATACACACAAACAAACTCAAACATTATCCCCACTCTACCCCCCCCCTTTCCACCCACCAACATACACACACACAAAGGTATGATTTCTGTATTTGTTTCAAGTCGGTAAAAAATATATTCCACTTGTCCTCGGGGCCCTTTTGATACTCACCGCGGGATCTGCAATAGGGCTCGGGTAGCTGACGTCATCACGCTAGTTGTGGCGGCCATATTGAGAGGATACGCGACTCATGCGCTCATTATGCAGCCACCGGTAATCATGTTACAGTGTTAACCCCTTCACTGCCATGGACGTAGATTATGTCTCTAGCATATTTACATTCAGCGTCAAGAGCCCAAATCATCCTAGGGATACGAAGTGGTGTCAGCAAGAGGCATAGATTCTCATGAGCCCCCGCAACTGCGGGGGCTCATGAGGATCTATGTCTCTTGCAGTTGGATTGTGCACACTTTTTCTTGACAGTGAAAGGGTTAGCTGTAAACACTTAGTTTGAGCATACAGACCAGTCATTAGCGTGCACGCACATGCACCCGGCCATTACTGATAGTTGTGCACCTAGTGTTTGTGTAGCTGTCAGCGGTGTAACACGCCAGTATTTTCTGATCGAACTGGGGTCACTTTGGCGTTGCAAATATGCAAGTTTCCACGACAAATTGACCCCGAATCGATCTAGCATATCAGTTTGACTAACTAAAGTCACCCCGGGTCTATTAGCGTAGCAATTGTTCTGAAATAGTGACTGTCATAAAGGTCATTCAGGCGCGTAGATGTCCCAGCCTGTGGTTTTACAAACACAGGGTGCAGTGAGCCTAATACATGCGCGCACATTAATATTTTGGTGTCCACCCAACTGATTGTTAGTCTGCATAGGAGACCTAGGGCTGCAGTGTGTGACGCTATTAATTAATTGATTAGTATGGGGTTTTATTTCGCGGCTGTGGAGTGAAAAATGGACGGCCCTAGCTGACATATTATGGGGAACAACAACTATTGCCTATACAATAAGACCTGAACACTGATCAATTCAGACGCGCTGCAGCTGTGCCATTTTACTTCACCAGGACCTTTCAACGGACATGCTACTGAAAACCACTTTTACGTAGAAGCTCCCACACACTGTATTTCCTGGACTACACTTAGGTTTCAGCTTTCAGACCAGTCACTGGCGTGTATGCACATGCACCCGATCAATAATATGCACGTATTGCTTGTGTAGCTGACAGCGGTGTAACACGGCAAAATTTTCCCTACGCTGAATAGACCAGAGGTCACATTGCCGTAGCAAATGTACACGTTTCCACGACAGCGTGACCCCGGCTAGGTCTAGCGTAGCATTTTGTTGCATCTATTTAATCCCTGGGCCGGATGTAGCAAACTTTGGGGGTGTCACCTAATAAATATGTAAAGGTTGCGGGAGATGAATCGACCATGATAATTCAAGGGTAGTGCCAGATTAGTTTGGCGCCAAGCCAATCTGATACTACCCTTGAATTCATGGTCGATCTAACTCCTGCTGCAGTGAGTTTGGGCTATAATGGTTAAGCAATATGACCCTGGGTCTGTCAGTGTAGAGTCTAACCAAGGTGACCCCGGGTCTATTAGTGGAGCAGTTTGTTAACCGAAGTGATCCCAGCTCTATTAGCGGAGCAGTTTGTCTATAACCAAAGTGACCCCGGCTCTATTAGCGGAGCAGTTTGTCTAACCAAAGTGACCCCGGCTCTATTAGTGGAACAGTTTGTCTAACCAAAGTGACCCCTGGCCTATTAGTGGAGCAGTTTGCCAAACCAAAGTGACCGCGCGCGGGTCGATCTGTCTTTAGGGGTCCTTCTGGCTGGTTACACCGGCCCTACTCTAGTCTTTAAAACACGGGCTAAAGTCTTTGGGAGATTATTCTGCAACGCGCGACGCTAGTCATACTGAGCCTGAGGCATCGAGTGACTTCAAGATTTTAACAGGTAAAGTGCACTTCTCTATTATCTCTCATTAATATGGTCAATCTGAGGACAAGGTTACGACAAAAGAAAGTTTCAAATTGATTGGAACGCATATCGCAATGAATCTATAAAGAAAAAAAAACTTCAAAACAACTTCTTTCAATTATTTGAAGCGTTATGCGTGTTCCAAGAATAGGTTTACTCTTAAGTCTACTACTCTTAGTAATAGACTTACTGGTTTACGTGCTGTGCTGGTTGAAAAGAGATAACAAGATGGGCTGTGGGCGTGTATCCACATACTATACTGATTTTACAATTATTTCATGAAACGGCGATGTACGAAATATAGTGATATTAACGAATTATAGTAGAATAAATCATCCCAGTACATATAGTGAATAGTGTGACCTGCCCACAGAACTAGGAATGCATACTAAAGACATTTAGAACAGGCTAGCTGAAAACGCAGATCTTGGCTGTTCAATTGTTGGTGCAGAAAGCATTACCAGAATGATGACACTACTAAACAAAATGTCATTTCGACCCCTGCATGTTGATTTTTAAACAGTCTCAGTGCTAATGACCGTAAACGAGTTTGAAGAATAAATGTTATGGCATGAGGCTGCATTTAGTGTGACGGTGTATAATCAAAACCCGCGAGCGCAGATTTTCAGTTTGACTGTTCGATGAAAAAATGGCTAAGTCTGTTAGTAACCCTTCAAACATGCACTTGGTTTTAAGGATGCAGACAAGAGAGACTATCTTGTCAAAACACAAAAATACGAATGCATACTTACGTACTTTCAATAATAATAAGGAATGTTATGAGAGCTTGGGCAGGGTAGGCATTGTGTCTAGCGAAGGGCTTGGACCGTGGGGAACGTAAAGAAGTCATTCCTAAAGCATTTCATGGATTTGAAATCACAGTGCATGTTAAATAAATACTGTTTATGAAAAATCATTCGGGTATTAATGAGTATACTGGTTTTTTTTCTTGTTAAAAGACTCAGCTGTTTCAAAACTAATCCCAAATGATCCAATTGATCCCTGATGATTTTTTTTTTTTTTTTGTCGTGGCCCTGCCTCTAATATTGCACAGCATGTGAAACTCTTTCACTGTACCAAATTTGATGCCTGTAACACGAGATGAACAATTCTGAAACATATCCGCTCTACTACTACGGAGGGTCACAGTGGAGAGAGATGGATTAGAGATACGGCCGTCGGCCCGATGGCCTTTGCGCACTGGGAACCCGCCAGTCTCCGCAGTAGTCACTTCGATTTTCGTCTCTGCTGTTATCGCCATTGCAATAATCTATTATGTTAATGAATGCTGTCACAGGTAAAGGTTTACCGGTCAAAACTACTGGTTTTCAATAATAATATATGATCATTTCCCTTTGCAAATATTATTTGCAAATGGAAATGATCGTATACTGACGAGCAATTAAAACACAAAATGTCACCGGTCTCCGTAGCGCAGTGGTTAGCGTGACGGACTGGCGGCCGGGAGATCCGGGTTCGAATCCCAGCCGAGTCCAGCGGGATTTTTCCTACCTGGGAAAAAAAAAAAAAGCCGCTGTTCCAGGTTTCTGATCCCTCAAGTCTCCGTCTCATGGTGACCTCATTCCAGTCCTCCAGGAGCCCTAGGTGCGCGGTTGTCTTCGGCCAGACCTGTTGCTGTGCGTGGAAGGACTCGCTACCTCTTGGGGAAGCTCCCACTCGTCGACTCCGCGACTAGCAATGTCGTAAGTAGGAGAATAGTATGTGTGGTCACCTGAAGGCTACACTGAACACCACCGAAGTGCGGAGTTTCCTCCGGAGGGAGTCCCCTACTACCTGACATATATATAGAGCGGCAGGGCCGGGAGTCTGGCTGGAACAACCAGCGGGCCTCGGTGAGCACACTGGGGTTGACGGGGATGAGCGGCGTGAGAGGAAGACTTCTGAGGTCGACAAAGAAAACTTGGAGTAGCAAAAAAGCCAAAACAACAACAACAACAACAACAACAAAAACAACACACGCACACACACAAAATGTCGCATTTCCTTTTGCTCGTCAGTATAAAAAGCGGACCACATTATCTGTAATAAGAAAAAGGACGTTGATGTTAAGCTTACTTTGGAGGAATATAAAACAACTAGATTGTCTGTGGTCGTGTCTCAATCGTGACATTTCTACCTTTATCAATATTTTGATTGGAAATAGCCTAAGCGCATTTCAGAAACACAGTTTGTCACAGCTGGCCGTGACCTGATATATCGATCGTTATAGATGCGGGCTTAACCCCTTCACTGCCAGTGGTCGCAGATTATGTTTTAAAAATCTGTATTTTTTGTCAGAAGCGGGATTAAGCGTCACTACATAATTTATTTAACGGCAAAGAGCCCCAGCCGTCAAAGGAACATGGATACAAAGTGGTGTCAGCAAGACGCACAGATCCTCATAAGCCCCAACAACTGCGTGGGGCAATGACGATCTATGTTTCGTTGGAGTGTGCAGTGAAAGTTTTGGTTCCCTCGAAAAGACCGCTACCGTCAGTAAGACGGTTAATGCCTTCACGTCAATCCGTCATACGTCATGTTTTGAAATGATTGTAAACTCAACGGCACAAAAAAAAGAAAAAGAAAAAAAAAAAGGTTATTTCAAATACGGGGCACCTAACAGGGTTTGAATAAAATTTGACTCGATCTGGTTCA
>BTPG01000002.1:168411624-168431624 GCA_036245525.1 Semisulcospira habei
GCCTTGTGTCACGTGTGAGGAGTTGCAACTGAGTGAAGTTTCGTGGACACTTGTATTTTCCCTACGCTAAAGTGATCACAGTTCGATCAGAAAATTCTGGCGTGTTACACAGCTGACAGCTACACAAACACTAGGTGCACAACGATCAGTAATGGCCGGGTGCATGTGCGTGCACGCTAATGACTGGTCTGTATGCTCAAACTGAGTGTTCACAATTAACCCCTTCACTGTCAAGAAAAAGTGTTCACAATCCAACTGCAAGAGCCATAGATCCTCATGAGCCCCCGCAGTTGCGGGGGCTCATAAGAATCTATGCCTCTTGCTGACACCACGTCGTATCCCTAGGATGATTTGGGCTCTTGACGCTGAATGTAAATATGCTAGAGACATTATCTACGTCCATGGCAGTGAAGGGGTTAACACTGTAACATGATTACCGGTGGCTGCATAAAGAGCGTACAGGCACTACGTAGGTAATGACCCTGACTCTAATGCGAGTAGACTGAGGTTATCTCTCTTGAGAGCTGTACTCAGTTTCTGTCATTTGTATAGTGTCCTTGACAAACGAGTCCCTCCACCTTCAAAGACAGTACTGTCGTTGCTCATAGTCATACACGTAAGTCTGTATTTGGCGGGAGACGTGATACATATAATTGACACAGAGCATATAACATACAGAGCATGTAACAACATGTACAGAAATGTATTTGAAGTCACTTCAACTGCAATGCGAAGTGTCATAATGTTGTATTGCAGATCCCGCGGTGAGTATCAAAAGGGCCCCGAGGACAAGTGGAATATAATTGTTCTTGAAACAAATACAGAAGTCATACCTTTTTGTGTGTGTATGTTGGTGGGGGGTGGGGGGGGGTGATGTTTGAGTTTGTATGTGTGTGTGCGTGTGTGTCTTCTGTGTGTGTGTGTTTACAGGAAACTCCACTACTCCACACAATAATGACAAATGCGCAGGCGTTATATTCGTGCAATCAGAATTTTAAAATCTCCAGGCATTAGAAAAATATCATTTGCAGAACTTTAAACAGTTTTATTTGAAGCGTAATGTATGTACCTTCTGAAGCACCATGGCATGTATACCCATTTATACCCATTTATACCATGTTCCAAGAAGTCGGGTTTACGTGGTGGACGGAGGATCTGCACTGCAGTTTCAGCGACAGGTTTCAGGTTTTTTAAGCAAACAAGGAGTGCATCCTTCCAAGTCTCATCTGCAAAAGGCCTTTATTCTCTACAGCAGTCACGGGGGCTCATGAGGATCACCCCTCTTCCTGGCATAGATCGGATCACGTCGGACCGACGGCCTATTGCGCATTGGAGTATTATCATGTATGCTCCTCAATCGCAAACAAGTCACTGAGTTTAACTCATACAAAGCCCCGCTTCAGTAGCTGCGAATGTGTCGTGTGCCGGAGGTAACGCTATACGACACTTCCGCAACTGTTGATGCGGGGCTCCTCGATTGAGTCGAAAGTGCAGCCAAACTAAAAGATAAGATTGCCTTTAAAAATTAAGAAAGTACAATGAATGCGCCAAATGGTTTAAAGGCCTTAGGCTACATGAGTATGTACCTCGGTCGGTGTGTGTGTGTGTGTGTGCGTGCGTGCGTGCGCGCGCGTGTGTGTGTGATATGATGTGATTGCATCGTAGAACTCTGTCTCGTAGCAACCTGTCTACTATCTAGCGAAACCACAGCCAAGGGAACGGGCTTGGTGAGATCAGCGGGGAAAGAAGACCCTGTTGAGCTTGTCACGCAGTCACGCTTGTCACGCAGTCACGCTTGTCACGAAGTCCACAACCACATGGACCCCCATGGCATCATCATATAATCACCCTCATCATCATCATGCAAAATGAACCCCCCCATCCTTCCCTCCTCTCCCCCCTCCGCCACCCCCTCTCCTTGATTTGTAAAACGCTTAGAGCTGTTTTTTAGGATACGCTCTCTATAAATAGTCATTATTAATATTATTATTATTAACTCACTCTACCACACAAACAGTTTACCGATATGTTCCACAGAAACAGAAGTTAAGTCTTAGGAGAACTTACGGCCAAAACCGTCTAAGCAAGAGGCATAGATCCTCATGACCCCCCCCCCCCCCCACCCCCCGCAGACGCGGTGCTTCGTGAGGATCTATGTCTCTTGCAGTTGATCGCGCATGGTCACTTTTTGTCGGCTGTGAGCGGGTTCTTCTTCTTCTTCTTCTCGAACGCCGTCACACTTGGAGTTTGGCTCTCAAAATAAAATCTGTGGTCTTCTGTAGCGCCTCCACAGGCCCGTACAGTTTCTCTTGTAGAGTGGCGGGCTTCGGCCATATCTCCTCCCTCAGCAACTGGTGGTTCCCACAGTCCTGGAGGATGTGCTCTGCGGTCTGCTCTGCTTCTCCACAAGGGCACAGGGGAGATGGCACGAGGTGGAAGCGTCTGCGCAGGTGGAAATTGAGTCGGTTGTGCCCGGTCCTCAGACGAAAGATGGTCACCTGCTCTTGTCTGGACAGCTGATGGTAACTGTCTAGGGGCCGTTGTGGTGGTCTGTACACAGACTTAATGATGGTCTTCATCTCTGTGAAGCTGACTCCATTTTCATCTTGTTCTTTCTCTGCGCCCACTTTTGCCATTGCTGTCAGCTTCTTCATTGCCGTAGATGCCACAGTGTGAAGGGATCCACTGCAGCACCAGTCTGGTGCACTTGATGTTTTGCAGTGCCTCTTGTAGACGTGGCAGTTTGCTTGCTGTTGCTGCCTCAAGGACAGACATGGCATCAGTAAGGAAGACAATCTGGGCATCAGGGTCTGCAGTGCCACTAAGGGTGTTAGCTGCGCGGACTAGGGCTTCCACCTCAGCTCTGTAATTTGTGCAGTGAAGGCCTGTTGGTACTGCCTCTGCCTGCCATTTTCCGTTTGGGTACTGAATGTACACCCCAGCCCCTCCATCCTGAACTGCATCTGTGGCTGATCCATCGGTGTATGCCCGTATCCATGCTTCCTGGGGATACTTTTCTTCGAGCATGGCCAGTGTCAGGGCTTTCTTGCTCACAGTGCTGTGCTCATCTCTGGTGGTGATGTAGGGTACGTGAGCGGGTTAACGAGCTACTGAATGGCCCGCCATCCGCTTGTTTTCCGTCAGCATAATTCGCCTTTTAACCCGGCCAATCGAGCCTGAAACGCGACACCAAGATAGGAACTGATCGTGACAGTCCACGGATGCCGCGAGAAACGCTAGTAGCTTGCAGTTATCAAGCTAATCTGATTATCATGCTCGCCCTCTTTCCTGAACTGCAGTGTAGGTTTAACCCATATCATACTGAGAAAAGCTTCAAATTTGTACACTGCCATATGCAAGCTACATTATAGTACTTACAGATAAGGATATAGACCAATGGCTTTAGTTCAAGGGTAGTGCCAGAATAGCTTGAGACGCCAAGCTATTCTGGCACTACCCTTGAATTATTTTAGTCAAACTTATTTCACACACTGGTGTATTCCGAATAATGATAAGCGTTATTGTAGGAGACCCTACAACTCACCGGTTTGGAAATCGGTGTATAGCTCATTGACGGCTCGCCGTATCCAGATATTCAGCAATAAATCCGCGTATCCGGACGCGGCGAGCCACGAATGAGTTCAAATTTCCTTAACCCATTAACCCCTTTGAGACCTCCTGCATCCGCGGCTTACTTTAAAGGTAGTGCCAGATTAGCTTGGCGCCTGATGGCGCCAAGCTAATCTGACACTACCCTTGAATTATCATAGTCGGTCTATTTTCTGCAACTGGTACACGGTCGTCAAATTACACACTTCCAGAAATTGGCCTTGGGGTTAAATGGGTTTGAAAAAAAGCAGCAAAGCAGCATTCACCCGTTACGTTTTTAATCAAGAAGAGCACACACACAAAAAGGATTATGCAGGGTGGTAGTCATTGTGTAAAACCAAATGCTACAGAAAGAGAAAATCTGTGATTAAACATAAATACCGAATAAATAAAAATAAGATATTTAGAGTTACACAGTGGCGTACACATTTCATACATGTCCGTTGCAATAAACAACAAATGATATTTAAAAAAATTAGATGATGGACTTATTTTCATCTGCGGCAAAGTTACCGATTGAATGGTTAGGTTGAATGGTTAGAAATAAAAACAATCACAGGTATATGCACACAGCTTGATGTAGACACCTACATTGCACTTTTAAAAAAATCTGACTGCGGATTTTGTTTCAAGTTGTTGTTTGTCTTTTTGTCATTGTCAACTTAATACGCTGTAGTCGGGCTGGGCCCGGTAACACGAAATAATACTCAGTTTGAGGCAAGAACCATCACGTCCATTTTCAAGAAAACCGAGATATTCATTGTTATACGATACAAATCTCGCTTTTCTAAGAAATGGACATAGTGCCTTTTGCAATATAACGGCAGTTATATTCCCACGAACCTCGCTGATGAAGTAGCTCATGTGATGGAAATCACTGGATGCATTTTCTGTTTTGCATTTTCCACGATGCACATAACAGTTTTGCTGTCTACTCGTGCAATGTGTGCTGGTCTGTGATTTGGGACCTTACGGCCGTAGGATGTAAGGTCCCAAATCACATACCAGCAAGCACGTTAAGTTGCGTTGTTGATGACAAACAAGTTGCAGTATGTCTGTACTGACAACATTCGACATAAGTCTTATGGATCGTGTCAAACGCCATTGTCGTTGACTGACATAACACTGACAGGATGACAACCTATTTATCACAGACGAAATGTAAAGACGATTCTACAACGGCTGGGTGTCATATTGTTGGGACGTACACGCCATGAAACTAATAATTAACTATTTCACGGCTACAGATTAACACATGTTCAATATATCACAGCAGAAAAAACAATGAAATGTTCACCAAGAAAGTTGCTTGAGTACGAACACTAGAAATTGGCAACAAATGGTTGGTTGGTTGGTTAGTTCGGGTTTAACGTCCACGGCACCGAAGTGATAATGGACGGCCCTGACGGGTGGGTTATGGGTGACAGGGAAATCTATTACCTATGGAGTACGACCTGAACACTGATCAATTCAGGCGCATTCCAACTGTGCCACTTTGATTTAACAGGTCCTTTCAACGGACATGCTATTGAACAAACCCGTCTTTTCCCCCTGGATTGCGAGTCCAGCTACCGGGGCCGGGACGGGGATTCGAACCCACGACCCTGGCGATTCCCTTCGCTCTCCTGCTCCGAATCTTAACCGCCTGAGCTAATTCGGACTCGCTTTGCACGCTTTGCATGTAAAGTAATTATGCGCTAAAACTGAATATCGAGTGTATTGCTGACGTTGAGATACATATATTTTTTAAAACGTCAACAACTGAGGACGTATGACCCACGGGCTGCAGCCGAGAACTGAGTGTTGCTGGTCGGTCCTCCACTAACGTCCCCAGTCTAAGTTGACGCAGCAGCCTTTCTCAGGTCCTCCAGCAGCTGAAACAGGCAGAGTGCTTCAGACGTAAATGTCAAATACACACACTCTCTCTCTCTCTCTCTCTCTCTCTCTCTCTCTCTCTCTCTCTCTCTCTCTCTCTCTCTCTCTCTCTCTCTCTCTCTCTCTCTCTCAGTAGCAAACGTCTTCGGCCCACGACGGCCGCATGGGCCCGCGCATAGCCGTGCGCGGCCCACTCCGCCGTCGTGGCCCGAGGCCATTGCTCTCTCTCTCTCTCTCTCTCTCTCTCTCTCTCTCTCTCTCTCTCTCTCTCTCTCTCTCTCTCTCTCTCTCTTTCCATGAATCGGTGACATAAGTGTCATTTAAATTCAGGTTTTTCGACGATGTTTTCAAAATTATTATATTTGTAGGACCTCATAGTAGTCACCTTCTTTCTTTCACTGTGTACCAGCGTTTCCATCTACCAATGATGTCGCGAATAATCGGACACCCACGTACAGACACTGCACTGACACACAGTGGCACCGACAGTCTGAACTACAGAACATTAGTAATACGGCAAGTATCGGTGGATACAGAATACAAGTGAAAACACTCAACTACGGACAAACAGTTAGACCCTTGACCCTTTCCTTAGCAGGGAGAATCACTCAACGCCGGATAACTAAAATCAGTTAGATGCCTTGGGCGCCTTCTTTAGGAAAGGATCAATGGATCTAACCGTTTGTCCAGCTTTGAGTGATTCCCCTTAGTGTGTATGCCTATGCAGTGTGCCTATCCTTGTCGATTTTCTTTTCCCAGTCCTGCTTATTAAAGAAACTAGCAATATTTTGCGTATCGTCAAGATCAGCCTTTCGGTTCTCGGAAGGCACGAGGTACACCAGAACAACCAGCTCGGTGAAGAGAGTTTCAGGGAATCCCAGCAGAGAAAACTGAAACAGACAGATAGTCAAAGTGTATTATTGACTCTAAGAACTTCGTCGAGAATGATGGCGAATGATTCGTGGAGAAAAAAAAAATATAGGCAGACGGCCGATATGGACCCGAGACCTTTCTGATCACAAGATGCTGATATAAATAAACAAACACTTTTTTTTAATAAAATCTTCCCTATAACGCAAAGGCCATCGTGACGAAGTCGGCCGCAGTGGACTCGCGCACGACTGTGTAACAAAGCACGACTGTGCGCGGGCCAGCTGCGGCGGACTTACAGCCTTTTGCGTACTGGGTCGCTTACGTTTTTGGTATCTGCAACCGTTGCCACATCTGGACTGTCTTTTGTGAACTGGTAAAGGCCCTCCTTCTGTGTCATGCCAAAGGTGTAAACGACGACCTGAAATGCAAGTCGTAATGACGACAGCTGATTAATAATAATAATAATAATAATAATAATAATACATCGTTTTTTATAGCGCCCTTCCCCACAGACAGCAAGCTCAGAGCGCTTTACAGCACATAAAAATAATTTTAAAAGGAGAAAAAAATAGAACTTAGAATTTAGCCCCAGGACCCTGCAGCAGGAGATGAATTGATCATGATAATTCAAGGGTAATGCCAGATGAACTTGGTGCCTGAAGGCGCCAAGCTCATCTGACACTACCCGTGAATTATCATGTTCAATCCACCTCCTGCAACTGGTACATAGTCGTTCAGTAACACTTCTAAATTTGGGGAAAGCACCCGCGGGGCTAAACGGATTAATTTTAACACGTGACTGCCAGACAGCACATAGCTCCGTTAGTCCGATCTCTTACGGCAGATTTAGACGGGAATTGTGCATTTTGAAGACTTTCCGACATTTTGCACAATTGTAGTCCTTCATCCGATGAGCGTCTTTTGACACCTAGGGCATCGCGGATTCAGTTTAGTTTCCGAACTCCGGGGCCATGGCAACCGAACTTCAATATAGTTACTTAAACGCTGCGAGATTTTGTTCTCTGACCATACCGCACAAACACTTGAAAATATTTTAAAATAAATTTAAAGAATGTGTTGTTTGAGTATTCAGTTGAGACAGAGACTGTTATTTGCATACTTTGCTCCTTGTGCGTTTGCTTGTTTGTACACATGAATATTTGCATATTTTCCCTTTTAACGTGTAGTAGTCACAATTATTTGAGATACTTTTGAGCTGCTAGTGTGTTTGCCTACAAAGATACCAGTTCATTAGTATGTTATAGCAACTGTTTTCTGCATTTTGTGTATGTATAGGCAAGGTCAAAGGTCGCAATAGTGTTTAAATACCTGCAACGGCCAGCAATACATTACACATTATCTACTCACACAAGCAGTTCAAGCTTGTGTGCCAGGACATGTAACCGCTATTGATTAAGGATGAGGACAAACAAAGGTTAAAGGCAATACATACTGTGCTGAAACAAAATTAACATCGGAATTCTCTAGTAAACTATTGAAGCCAAAGATTTAAATTTGACACACGAATAGTTTGAGGTAAGACTTTAATCAAATATCATTTTGGCTGACATTACTCCAAGGTCAAGGACACAAAAGCAAAAGCAAAGGACATAATTCACCATTTTTCTAGTTTGCTCAGATGCTATTACAGTTTTATACATTTTTAGAGGTCAAACATGGACCACAGGTTGTTTTGGAGAAGGTATTTCTGTGCGTGCTTGGCTTGTGGACTAGTCTGATAGGTCAAGGGAACAAGAGGTCAACACATACATATTAATGCCTGCTTTTCAGACAAACTCTTAGCGATCTCAGGTATTTTTAATCAAAGTTTTAATCAAATTTTACTTAAAATAGTTTATCCATGCATACTACTTTGGGTAATTTCTCTAAAAGGTCATGGGTCAACATATGGAAGCGAAATACCTAAGTTTATACAATGTATTTTTCCCGGTACATTTGGTAGGCGATATCAATGAAAGACGTTAAATGACTTGCCTCACACACATCTTTGAATTGTTCACTTAAGAGGAACCGCCGTGGTAACGTTTTGCTAATCCCTACCCGTGAGGCCAAGGTCTGCTTTGGTCTGCTTTTGCAAAGGCTCCGATTCTATTCCACCGATTTAGTTCGAATTTGGTGAAATAGTACATATTAAAAACAGAAATGTTAATGTGCAAGAAATGCATCGGTCTGTGAAAAGTCGAGTTTGTGGTGGTCATCTCTGTTTTCAATTCATGTATTCTTGTTAGGGCAATATCTTTAAAACCATTAGGCGGATTTGACTCAAACCTTAGAAGATGTTACTCTATGATAAACGAAAGTCTACTTAACAAAATCAAGCCGATATAGTCAAGGTCAGGGTCACGGCGGCAATGTTTGTTATTAATCTTTTCAAGCGAAATCTTTAAAAAAAAAAGTGTGATTAATTTATTCCAAACTTGAAACAGCAATACACTATACTAATGGAAATTGTTTTGTAATAATAAGCGCATTAAATAGGCGCTTTATCCCAATTGAAAATCGGCTCAAAGCGCCGCCGCGAACTGAACCCAACAAGCACGCTCACGTGAATCACGCGCATTCACTCACACACTGTACATAAACACAGAACATTCACGTGGTGCTAAGGGCAAGCTCAAGCGAGCTACTGAAGGTTTTTTTTTTGAAATTCAACATCGTTTCTATTTGAAATTTGATTAAGTGGGCTGAAGCTGATACCAAAGTGGAGGGGGAGGAAGAGCCGGAGTACCCGAAGAAAGAACCCCCGACGGTCCGCCCGAATTAACGGTGACACTTACTAGAGGAGAAAAATCCGACGCCGGAACCCGTAATCGAACCTCGCACCTTTAGCATTGGTGGCAGGCGCCTTAACCACTGCGCCACGGACCGCATGAGTGACACCATTTCCGCGAAGGTCAAGGTCGTGGAAATCATATCTGTTTCACATTGTGTATTCTTCTCAGGACCATATAATGAAACGTTAGGTTATGATAAAACGTAAGGTTATTGCATACAAGGTCAAGACTATCGTAGTCATATTTGTTCAAGATCCATCTAGACCATGATTATATCCAGAAGCGGTTGATTGGTTTGCTTCAGATTTGTAATGGTAATACTTGTTATAGGTGTAAAGTGTTTAGTGCAAGAAATGTATCATTAAGATGTAGGGTCACGGTCGTTGCTGCCATCTTGTATTGCACTTTATCCATTCCTTTTTTTCCCCCCTCTTTTTTTTTTTTAATGGTTATTTCACATAATTTTATTTTCTAAAATTGTCGGATTCTTTGCGTAGCTAGCTCTAACTTCATACACTGAATTTTATTTATTTATTTTTTTTTTTTTTTTTTTTTTTTTTTTTGGGGGGGGGGGGGGGGGGGGGGGAAGGGGGTGGGATGTGATATTGGCAGAAAGATGTGAGGAAGTGTGTGGGCATGGAACGCTGCTATACACAAACGTATTGTCATAAACTTATTCTGTGTGTCGTTGCCCTTTGTCAAAGAAAACACGTGTAATATGCACTACATAATTATCACCGTCATCAATCAAATTTGGATTTAAAACCTACTTAAACTTTCGTTCAAAATTCTAATAAACAAAATGACAATAAGGTTGTCCTTGCTGTGACCTTGACTTCAAAGCAGAAGGCGTAACATTTGCTGAAACTAACCTTTGTAGTAATGAGTCAAGTTCCGAACAATCTTAAATAAAGCGGTCTAAATGTGATAAATAAATCATTAAGAGAATCAACGGGAAACATAGAATGGAGATGACCTTAAAATCAGTGTCAAGGACTTTATAATATTATTGCAAACTTGTTATTGTTCCAGAATATAAATCCATAGCGTTTGTTTTTAATCGGTCTGACAGTTTTCAGGAAATTGCCTGAAAATAAAGTTAATCTAGGAACCACTGTGAACTTGACCTTCAAGTAAAAATTACTGGTATGACTTATCATGTTCTTTCTTTTACAACAGTTATCACTTGAACCACGAGAAAGCAGGTTTGAAGAGCGATTTAGAGAAAATGTTGTTGAAGCAGTTTTAGTCCATATATTTAATAGGTACAGGCCGCGACCTTGACCTTATGTTAGATATGCTGATTTTAAATGCCACAGTCCTTCTGGTTAAGGACTATTTACCAACTACAATTCTATTGACCAAGTATGCTGATTCTAGAAACAGTCTGTAAAAAAAACATCATTACAGTTGGTTCTGGACATTGAAATCACTATTTGTCTTGGAAACTACATTTAAAAGGGCTGAGGTGTGTTTTTTGTTTCCACGTTTCATTGTAGCACATAACTATCGAGTTATTTTTCATAAATTTGACCATTTAGTCCATCCCTTGTGAAGAGTAAACAACAATTTTGAATTAAATGGCTCTGTTACAAGAAGTGTAACGGACTTAGCAACACATCAGTTGGCAACGGTCAGGACCGAACTGTATGGTTTGTGCAAACCTCAGATAGCCTAGAGAACGGTTTGGTTTTTTTCATGATAACAATTTCCATATAATTTGACACTTGAATGTAGTAATACATACACAAATCTTTCTCGAGTTTAAATACGGTTGTCATGGCACCGTATGAAGCAAAAACACGGTCTATACAAATTAACTTGGTCACTTTTCAAGCAGCTCTTTTTCTGCTAAGTAACGCAAATATACTGCTATCGGCAATGAAGGGTCTATGTTTGACAAACACAACTCAAGCGATTTTAAAGTTTATTCCATAAACAAACAACTATAACGCATTCTCTGTCAACGGTGAGTAAGTGCCCACCAGTAATTTTGATGTTTTTTTTTCTATTTAAATGACAGACGACCTGAAATCCGTGGTAAAGATTGCAAAATGTTATTTCTCTCACCCCAAAAATCGGTATACATAGGTAACGGTCATTTTTTAATAATGGTTGTCATGATAACATTAAGCAAAATCCTTGATGCTCCAGGTGTGGAATTTTCTTCTATCACGATTTTCGACCGCCGTGCCAAATTTCAGAGCAATCGGCCCATAATGCATGATTCTGCCATAAGAGATTGGACTACGTGGAGAGACGCGTTTTCAGTGACGACACAAGTCAAGATTCGATCGAGCTCTTCAGCATTGCACTTTCTCTCGCTTGCATGTCCCATATGATTATTGGCTCAAGTGCGAAGCAAAAGCGAGTCTATGTTCTGGGCCCGTGGTCGTCCGTCCGTCGTCCGTGGTAAACTTTAACGTTTGCATTTTCTCGCAGAATATTAAAGCCACAGTCTCTAAACTTGGCCCAAGGATACTTTGCGGCAAGACCTTTCCAAACATACCAGTTTGAGTGACCTCTCTCAAAGGTGAAGGTCACAGGGAATGAAGGAAATGGATAAAAAGCCATATTTTGACAAAATGGTTTTGTTCTCAAATACTTTTCACAACTTCAAACCCAAACTTGGTACAAAGATGCCTGATGGTAAGACCTTCCTATGCATACTGATTTGGTTGATCCCTCGGAAAGGTCAAGGGTCACAAAAGATCAGGAAAGGTGAAAAATAGCTATATTTTGACAAAAGATTTTTTTTTTCCCAAATACTATTCACAACTTCAAACCCAAACTTTTACAAAGATGCCTGATGGTAAGACCTATCTATGCATACTAATTTAAATGCCCCCTTGGAAAGGTCATGGGTTACAAGAGGTCGGCAAATGTGTGTAAAATGCCAATTGTTGGTAAAAATGTAGTTTTTATCAACATTTTTGAAAGTTTTCAATCAAACTTGGCTCAAACGTAGCTGACGATAAGACCTGCATAATGCATACTAATTTAGTTGACCCATCACAAAGGTCAAGGGTCTTGGGATGATCCCAAAATAGGTTTTATAAAGCCATATTTCATCCCAAAAAGTTTTTTCTCAAATATTATCCACAACTTCAAACCCAAACTTCGTACAACGATACCTGGTGGTAAGACCTATATGTGTACACTAATTTGGATGACCCCTTGGTGAGGTCAAGGGTCACAAGAGGTCGGTAAATGTTTTGTTAAAAGTGTAGTTTTTATCAAAGATTTTGCAAACCTTTCAATCAAATTTGGCATGAAGTTTGCTGACAGCAAGACATTCTTATCCATACTAATTTAGTCGACTCATCGCAAAGGTCATGGGTCACGGGGGTTTGAAAGATGTGGGAAAATTGCTTACATTTTCAGACAACATGGCTTTCGCTGGTGCTGAAGCGAGCCCTTTACTTATTGTCACAAAGGTCACACTTGTGTTTATTCGTCATAAACGTGAGCCATAAGGGCTTTGCCTTTTTGTTGTTTAATTGTTTGCATTTGGTTGGTTTGTTTAGTATTGTAGACGTGAATCGGCTCATTTGTTTTAGGAGTAATTCCTGAATAGGCTGGTCCTTATTAGCCAATAGTGTAACAGCATTTTTTTTTTTTTTCGTGAAACAGCACAAAGAAAGAAGTGAAATTACCTGAACTCTCAAGCGTGTTCCAAACTTTGGCATTTCCTTCACGAGGTCTTCCAAGATCGCGGCCTCCTGCAAAGCATCATTTCACTTGAAGCACTTTAGACTCAAACATAAGTCTGTTACTATAATAGTAAAAGACTTTGACTCACATGACTTAGACCCAGAGTCAAATGCAGATTACTCGATAGTTTGACCGACTCTCTCGCCTTTCCTAAGCAGACTGAGGACTAGTGTTTTCAACTGATCTAATCCCTGCAACCACGCCATGACACCCCTTCACCACCAACCTGTGACGAACGACGTCGACAGGGACTCCACGATTCTGACACCGCGTTTTGAACGCGTCCAAAATTCTCAACCCGCCGGGTCCGAGGTCTCTGTTCCAATCCTCTCCACCAAAACAAACAAACAAAGAAGAAGAAGAAAAAACAACAGAGTCCTCGCACGGGGTTCATGTCCGGGTCCCTGTGCATGCGATATAACTGTCGACTTGACGTGGGCCCGAGGTTCTTTTACTCACTCACATACGATCGAGAAATCCTGGTCTAAGTACTAAGGGAATCACTCAACCTCGGACAAACCAACAGTTAGAGCCCTTCAGCCCTTCCTTGTGTCAGCCCACAACAAAAATGAGGCCCAACCCCAGGAGCAAAACGTCTTCGGGTCGTCGACGGCCGTAGTGGGCCCGCGCACAGCCGTGCGCGGGATCACTGCGGCAGTCGTCGGCCCGAGACTGTACGTGACGTTCCACATCCCTAGATTTAGTCATACGTACCAGCGCCTGGCGGTCCTTCACCTTCTCCTTTCGTTTAATGGGTGCACTCTGCGCCACAAACATGTACAGCTTGCGGCGCTCCACGTTCAGCAGCAGTTTCTGGGCCTCTTTTAGTTTCTTTCTTTGGTCTTCATTTAGTCCTTTGTCATCATAGTTCTTGATCTGATAAAACACGCTGTCAGTCAACTTGCTGTAGGCCTCCATGTCGTTGATGGATTCTGCCATCGTCATGTCGCTCCTGTAATAAATACTACAGGTCAGCCTCAGCATACACCAGACTATTACGGAGACTTACAGAATGCTATTAGTGATGTTTCGTTTGCAACCAAAGGCGACCGACAACGAACCAGAGCGAAACTGCGTTTGATATCCGGCTTGTACCACAAGCATAGACAACACTCCAGACATCTTCAAGAGGCATAGATCATCAGGAGCCCAAAGGGGGGGGGGGGGGGGTGTTGTCCATGCTTATGGTACAAGCGGGTTGTCCGCTATGGTTTCGCTCTCTGTCGTTGTTGGGAGTCGTTCGATAGAAGCGAAACCTCACTGCTGGCCGTCATCTGCACACAGGTCGTTGTGCTAACAAAGACATTCACAGCACAGACAGAAACACGCTTAGAAAGGAAAGTACACCACAGGCCGTAAACTTTTCTTTCAAAGCGTGTTTGTGTGTGTGTGTGCATTTGCCACGCTTGGCATTCACTTTTTTGCTCTGAATGCTGCAGTGTTAACCTTTTGCGTGTTGGCAGCGGTTTAAGTCGCGACAGGAATCGTCGCGACTAAAACCGCTACCGACACTCAAAGGGTTGACACAGCTTTCAGTACGGTATACGTAGTGCTATCTATACATAGTGCTAGCGCATTCAGCAGCGTAATAAAGCATGTGCTAAGTCAGGAAACGCTATATTATATGTGAGGAATCCAGAAGCAACGCAAGCTAATCTGTAATCACCAGTGTGATATCGTCCGCCTGTGATTATTTTACTGACCCTTCTTTCAGTTTTATCACTTCGTTCGCCATCACCAGTGCCTCCATGATCCTGAAACACACACACACACACACACACACACACACACACACACACACACACACACACACACACACACACACACACACACAGACACAGACACACACACACACACACACACACACACACACACACACACACACACACACACACACACAGGGGCAGACGCGATGAGCAGAGGCGGCATCCCTCCATCCATTATATATTAGTCTCTCTCTCTCTCTCTCTCTCTCTCTCTCTCTCTCTCTCTCTCTCTCTCTCTCTCTCTCTCTCTCTCTCTCTCTCTCTCTCTCTCTCTCACACACACACACACACACACACACACACACACACACACACACACACACAGAGAGAGAGAGAGAGAGAGAGAGAGAACTCCCAACGAAAAGCTGTGACATCAGTCAGCTACAGAAGACAGAAAATAGACGATTCTTTAACCCCTTGACTGCCGACAAAGTGAACGCAATCCAGCTGCAAGCTATATATATCCTCATGAACCCCAGCGACTGCGGGAACTCATGAGAATCTATGCCTCTTGTGTAGACAAGACACTCTCAAAGTATGTGAGTCAGCCATTATTTGGGATGGAGCGCCGCCCGGTAAACCATCCCAGACAAGATCAGGAAAACAGGAACGGATGTCTTGCATTAGTCGCATTATCAAATACTTGTGCACTACACGTTTGTAGTTGAAATTGAATAAAGTGGGCTGAAACAGATCAGGAGAGAAGGATCCCCAGATGGTTCGCCTGAATGAACGGTGACACTTACTGGAGGAGAAAAATTCGACGCCGAAACCCGGTATCGAACCTCGCACCTCTAGCATTGGTGGCAGACGCTTTGCCGTTGCGCCACGGACCGCCACAGACTACAGGGGTGGATCAGTTACCTCGGTGTGTGTGTGTGGGGGGGGGGGTTCCAACTTCTTTTTAGTTTGGGACCTTCAACCTGACACAAAAGGCCTCCCCGACAATAGACCTTGCTTCCAGGGGCCGAAAAATCGAAAAGCGGGGGATGGGGGGTGGGGGTAGGGGGTGGGGTGGCGGGTAGTGAGGCGGTGCGTGCGTCTTAAGACTCTCACCATTTGCCAAAATATCAAACAACGGGGGAGGCTTCAAAACACCCCAAAAGGGAACTTTGTTATAGCATATTAAAGAATTTTCGGTCGGGGGTGAGGGGGGGGCGGAACCCTTGTAACCCACCCCCCATCCCAGATCCGCCCCTGGACTACATATTCAATATTTGGGTAAATTTCACAGTACAGAACCCTGCCATCGATATAAAAACTAAATTGAAGGATGTGATATTTAAATCACTTTTTGCAGAATTCCTGACGTTTGGACCAGTGACATGGTTAACGCCTGATCTGAGAGACTGTCTCTCATGCTCGAAAGGACAAAAATACATAATAGTGTGGTTCCGTCTGCAACGAACGACTACCTACAACGAACGAAAGCGAAATCGCGGTTGATAACAAGCATAGACAACACTCCAAACATCTCCAAAGGGTATAGATCTTCATGAGCCCGGATAACTACCTTGTACCATAAGCATAGACGACACTCCAAACAACCCCAAGAGGCATAGATCCTCATGAGCCCGAAGGGCTCATGAGGATTTATGCCTCTTCGGAGACGTTTTGAATGTTGTCTATACTTATGAAACAAGCTGGTTTCCCCAGTGACTGCTCCCGTTCGTTGTTGGAGTGTTTCTTTGCAATCGAAACCTCACTATTGTCTATAGCTCTCAGTAAGCGAGGGCCAGCAAAGTTTGTCCGGGATGACTTTTATTGTGTATTGCCACTGAGTAGTCATACTAGTCAACAATACAAACATGTGGTGCATACATGAAACAGGTGAGAGAGAACAAGAAAAAGCTGCCTTTGTTTGGCAAAACCCAGGACATCCATACACGTACAACGACAATCTCTATTTGGTTTGAGAGTAATGACTATCTCGCTTTCCTCAAATATGGGCTTACTGTCTCTTGCCAAATCACCACAGAAAGTGTCTTGTTTGGGTGCTTTTGTGGAGACTGGAAAATGGTGGTGGTGGGCGTGGGAAAGCAATGTATGCGCACACACACGACTTACATCGTCTCGACGGCCTTGATGACTCGGTGCTGGTACACCTTCTTGTGCAGAGTGTAGCGCGTGTGGAACATCTGCATGATGTTGAAGATCTCCTGCACGGTATATAAAAATAGTAGCTTTATAATCTAAAAATCTCACAATTTGGCGAAAATGAGACGATTTCCGCATTGCATAAAATACTAAGTTTAGGGTCGTATAACTACATAATCTCTAGACTAACACTATCCCCACAATATCCCAATATCTAGTTTGTACTGACTTTTTTCAGCTCCTATACTGGTATATCTTAGAAGATATTCTATCCTATATATGGTTTTAAAAAATCAAAGTCGAATACGCTCTTTACTATTCTAGCAGTCTAAACTCGCTCTGTTTCCGTGAAGTACGGGTTGCAAGCTTGCCGGACCCCAACTAAAGGGGCGGAGCCTAAATCTTCTGCCAAGGGTGGGTTGGTCTGTTTGTAACAATTTGTCACACATTGTGTGGAGACTCTGCCCAGAAAAAAATCTTCCATTAGCTGTGACAGTTTTGTCTAAACTCGTGGAGCTTGTGTACGTTTTGTATCTATCTCGTCACAAAACCAGACCGGTAGCCTTCTCGACCTTTGTGACAATCAACACCTCCAAAAAGTGTCAAAAGGCCGCCAGTACTGAATGTCCTCGGGCCTACAGCGACCGCAGTGGGCCCGCGCACAACCGTGCGCGGCCCCACTGCGACCGTCGTGAGCCCGAGGACCTTTTCTTACTGGGTGGTTACAACACAGAGCCTATATCTCACACTAAAATTTCTTAGATAGATATACCGGAACGTACCTTGTCTCTCCAGCAGATGTGCGGCGGTTTTAGTTTCTCGATGGTCCCGTCTTCTTTCTTCACCTTGTCTACGACACGGGAAGACTCGATCAAGCGGTCGTAGTCAAAGTCCGTGCCGATGCCCAGATGGTGACAGTCCCGCACAAAGTAGTCCCATTTGTCCACATCCACCCCGTTAGTCTTGTTGTTCACCACCTGCAAGATTAACGCTGTCGCTGAGAACATCTAAAAAATACGGTAGACTTTGAAATCGGGCTGGGTCGGAGCGCATTCCGGAGCATGCACATGACGTTTATGGCGTGCGGCGCAGAAATTCTGGCAATGACGTAACACGATAAAAATGACGTCACGCCTAGTTACGCAAACCTTGCTAGAGAACATCGTTTGGGCGCCAAAGCGCCGTATGTATGTGTGTGTGTGTGCGTGTGTGTGTGTGTGTGTGTGTGTGTGTGTGTGTGTGTGTGTGTGTGTGTGTGTGCGTGCCTCTGTGTGTGTGTGTGTGTGTGTGTGTGTGTGTGTGTGTGTGTGTGTGTGTGTGTGTGTGTGTGTGTGTGTGTGTGTGTGTGTGTGTGTGTGTGTGTGTGTGTGTGTTCGTATATGACAGCGACTAGAGCCCGCGTTTGAGGACGGACAAGCTTGAAATTTTAGGATATTGTCTCTAAAAGAATTATCTCGGGACTCGATTTTTGGATTAAGATGCTCATTGGCGAGAAAATGGCCGTTTGACAAAAACCGGTTGATCCAAACTGGAGTCAGTAATTTTTCTTATTTTTACTAGATATTTTGCGTATAGCTAGATAAAACGGACATATTGAATGAGTTCGTTAACCAGTATTGTACCTCTAAAACGTTCTGAGTGATAATTAAATATGTTTTGAAAAAATATATTTTCACGTTTCTGGGATTAATTTCACGAATTATATGGGTTAATCTTAAAACAATTGAATCTTTTTTATGAAAACAAAAACCCAATCTTCTCATAAATAATCGCATGATTTTTCGTATTCGGTATTTACATAACCGTACAGTTTATCTCGGCTGTCGGGTACGATTAGGTCCATTGTGGCCTTTATGCCCTAGGTGTGAAAATCAGACAATGTTTTGCACCACTTTTTAGGAGTCATTTGTAAAACAGATAACATAACTTTAGTTTTTCTTTAACGAAAAAAACTATCTTCCCATTTTAATACCCGCATGATTTTTCATAAATAGTGTTTGCATAAGCCTGCTGTTTGTCCCGGCCCTGGGGTAGGATTAGGTCAAATTGTGACCTGTAAACCATAGGCGTGAAAATCAGCAAGAAAATTGCAAAGTTGATTTTCTGATACGTCAAATGTTAGTACTGCGATGAGTGACGTATAACATCGAGTCGTCACTATGAACACAGCGTCGAGGGAAGTGACGTCATTTCGCTGCTGGTGCTAAGCTCTTCAGAATAGCTATGCTACGCCAGACCACGGAGCATACGAATGGCGGGAATCGCCGTGTGTCCGTCTTTATTTCTGTGTGCCAGTGTGTGTAGATCAGAGGGTAGGTTAGAGTAGAAGTAAATGGATTCATGTCGCTACACGAGCCCACAGAGCAAACTAATGGTGGGAAGCGCCGTGTGTCCGTCTTTATTTGTGTGCGCCGACGTGTGTGTTGATCAGGGTTTGGCTTAGAGAGGAGGGAAAAGGATCAGCATAATAAGCCTAAAAATATGAACAACTCTGAATGTTCCTAAAAGATAAACGCTCCTGAGCTCCAAACAATACGGTAGACTTTGGGATGAAATCCTCATCTTGTTATGCTCGACGTGAGCTGAACCACAAGCCACAGATGAGGCACGACATACTTAGTGATATATACCAAAAAGAAGCACTCAGCGTTGGACAAGCAGTTAGGTCCCTTTATTCCTTCCTTATGTCACAGATCGACAGTCAACCGGCCTCCGTAACGCGGTGGTTTGTGCGTCGGACAGGCGGCCGACGGATTTGGGTTTGAGCGGGATTTGCCTACTTGGATCGGCTCCTTCTCGAGTAGGTGTGCTACTGACCCAGTGGGAAGGCTGATGGCGGCCACGCAGCCGAGACTCACCGACTTCATGGGTGCGACTTTGGCGGGGTTGCTATCCGGGAATGACACATCGCACGATGTGGATGAGTACACAGCTGGCACTGCAGGTGTCCGCAGTTCCCGGGCCTGATTAAGTCCAGGATATTTATGACAGAAAGTGTGGAATGCGGCCTTGTGATGTAGTCCCTGACCCTATGGACCTGCATAGCATTGTTGTACTATCATTATCATACTCGTATGATGCTGTTTCGGGTTTTTGAGCCCTCGAGTCTTCTTCTCACGGTGACATCAGCCCTGTTCTACAGGAGCCCTTGGTCGGCGGTTGTTTCAGCCAGACAGTGCTGCTGTTGCGTGGAAGGACTAAAAGCTACGTCTAAGTAGGGGAAGTGATAAGTGGCTTGGCAGCAGTGCGGAGTTTTCTCCGGAGGAACAAT